>PVJI01008910.1:0-35858 GCA_004026765.1 Micronycteris hirsuta
GCTCAGGAGTCAGACTACCTTGGTGACAATCCAGCACTGTATTATCAGCTGGATGAGCCTGTGCCTCAGTTTTCCTATTCGTAAGTGGTGATACTAATGAATATAACTCATGGGAATTTTGTGAACATTAAGTGAATGATATATATACGACATGTTTAAAATAGCTCCTGGCGTGCAGAAAGCGTTAAATAAATTGAAAAATTCAATAAAACTTTAAAAACACAAGAGAAAAATTGAAGAAGAGACTTTTATGTTAAATTCAACATTCTTTTAACTTTTTTGTTCAGTTTCAATTTCATTATATTGGAAACAAACAATGTCAGCAAAATGGAACTATTATTTTTTAATATATTTTATTGATTATGCTATTACAGTTGTCCCATTTCCTCCCCTTTATTCCCCTCTGCCCCACATACCTCTCCTCACTTTCCCCCCTTTAGTTCTTGTCCATGGGTCATACACATACGTTCTTTGGCTTCCACATTTCCTATACTATTCTTAACCTCACCCTGTCTGTTTTCTACCTACCATTTATGCTACTTATTCTCTGTACCTTTTCCCCCTCTCTCCCCCTACCACTCCCCTGTTGATAACCCTCCATGTCTTATATAAATCCCTTTAACATTTCATATAATAAAGGCTGGATGATTATGAACTCCTTGAACTTGACCTTATCTGAGAAGCACTTTATCTGCCCTTTCATTCTAAATGATAGCTTTGCTGGATAGAGTAAAACTCTTGGATGTAGGTCCTTGCCTTTCATGACTTGGTAAACTTCTTTCCAGCTCCTTCTTGCCTGTAAGGTCTCTTTTGAGAAATCAGCTGACAGTCTTATGGGAATTCCTTTGTGGGTAACGGTCCCCTTTTCTCTTGCTGCTTCTAAAATTTTCTCCTTATTTTTAATCTTCGGTAATGTCATTATGCTGTGTCTTGGTGTGTTCCTCTTTGGGTCCAACTTCTTTGGCACTCTCTGAGCTTCCTGGACTTCCTGGAAGTCTATTTCTTTTGCCAGCTTGGGGAAGTTCTCTTTCATTATTTGTTCAAATAAGTTTTCAGTCCCTTGGTCTTCCTCTTCTCCTTCTGGCACCCCTATAATTTGGAACATTTAAAGATGTCCTGGAGGTTCCTAAGCCTCTCCTCATTTTTTTGAATTCTTGTTTCTTCATTCTTTTCTGGTTGAGTGTTTTTTGCTTCCTTCTGGTCCACACCACTGATTTGAGTCCCAGTTTCCTTCCCATCCCTATTGGTTCCCTGCATATTTCCCTTCATTTCATTTAGTGTATCCTTCATTTTTTCATCTAATTTGTGACCAAATTCAACCAATTTTGTGAGCATCCTGATTACCAGTGTTTTGAACTGTGCATCTGATAGGTTGGCTATCTCTTCGTGACTTAGTTGTATTTTTTTCTGGGGTTCTGATCTGCTCTTTCATTTGGGCCTTTTTTTTTTCTTGGTGTGCCTGTTACATATAAGGAGGCAGAGCCTTAGGTATTCACCAGGGCAGGGCAGCCCACATTGCTGCTTTGTGACGTCTGTGGGGAAGGGGTCAGAGAGGGCACAATGGTGCTTGCTCTGCTCTCTGCCGGCTCTCACTCACTTCCCCCGCTACCCACAAGCAAATTGGGCCCTTCTGGTATTGATTCCCACACAGGCAGGCTTGTTCTAAGTCCCTGTGGGTCTCTCCAACAAACTCCCTTGTGAGGCTGGGAGTTCCTCCCACTGCTGCCTCATCCCCCACAGGCGTTTTCAGTCAGTGGTTTGAGGTTTCATTTCCCCGCGCTGAAGCACTGGGCTGTGCAGTCTGCTCTGCTCCCCAGCTTTTTCTCCTGATTTATCTGCAAGTGAATGTGGGACCATCTGCTTCATTGGCCTTGGTCCTGCCGGGTCCAGGTCTGTCAGCTGCAGTGTTGCATGCCTCGCTTCACAAACCAGTGTCTCGCCTTGCCCCCAGCTCCACCCCACTTACTGGTCTGGATGAACATGTCTTTAACTCTTTGGTTGTCCGACTTCCATGAAATTCAATTTTCTGTCAGTTCTCGTTGTTTTTTGTTTTTAAATTCTTGTTGTCTGTCTTTTGGTTGTGCGAGGAGACACAGCATGTCTACCTATGCCTCCATCTTGGCCGGAAGTCCAAAATGGAACTATTATTAAAGAGGATCAAAAATGATTTTTAAAACAGACTTAACACAAATATTCTCAAGTTGAGACATTGAGGATTCCTGGCATTTCATTTAACAAAGTTACTATTTTATTTTTATTTTATTTTATTCTCACCAGAGGACATTGTTTTATTGCCTTGTGGAGAAAGAGGGAGGGAGAGAGACAAACATTGATGCGAGAGAGAAGCATCGATTGGTTGCCTCCCATATGCACCCAGACCAGGGATGGAACCCTCAACCTAGGTATGTGCCCTCACTGGGAATCCAACCCGCAACTTTGTGGTTATGGTTCTACACTCCAACCACCTGAACCATACTGCCCAGGGCACAATACACTATTTTTAAATAAATTCCCTTTTAGGTTTTTTTTTAAATTAAATATGTTATCAATCATTTTATTTACTAGTTTGTTAACATTTTATAACCTGAGATCATTTGAGCTATCATGTTGAGCAAACTAGGAATCACTAGTATATAAGAAATGTGCACCAATGGAGATGGGTGGGACTGGAGGACAGGTGTCCAGAGGCAGAATTACTTGGAAAACTTTCTCAGAGTACAGATGCCCATGTTCTCTGCTGCCCCTTGATGTTAAGAACCAGTGATGCAGAGTTCCAGCCAAGATGGAGGCATAGGTAGAAACCTTTCGCTTCCTCACACAACCAAAAGGAGGATAACAACCAATCAAAAATCAATAAACAACCAAAAGTGCCAGAAAATCAAACTGCACGGAACTCCAACAACCAAGGAATTAAAGAAACAGTCAAACAGAACAACCAGACGGGTAAGGCAGCAGATGGAGAGAAACCATGGAAAGGTGGCAGGCTGCACAACTGGGGCTGACTTAAGGGGAAACTGAGTCTCAGAGCTGGCTATGGACTACAGCAGTTGCCATGGTGGGAGAAACTCCCAGTCTCACATGAGGGTTTGTTGGAAAGTGGGCTAGAGACAAGCAGGTAAGCTGCGTTGTTCCCTCTCTGCACCAGCCCCCCCACCATAGGCAGCGTAACAGCACAGCAAGGAGGGCTGCCCTGCCCAGGTGAATACCTAAGGCCCCGCCCCTTTATAACTTAACTGGTGCACTGAAGAAAAAAATAGGGCCAAAATGGAAGAACAGAGAAAAACTTCAGAAAGAGAACTAAGCGATGAGGAGATAGCCAACCTATCTGATGGAGAATTTAAAGCCCTGGTAATCAAAATGCTCACAGAACTGATTGAGCTTAGTCAAAAAATGGAAGAACAAGTGAAAAATACCCAAAATGAAATAAAGCAAAATGTTCAGGAAACCAACAGTGACAGGAAGGAAACCAGGACTCAAAGCAATGATTTGGAACAAAAGGAAAAAATAAACATCCAACCAGAGCAAAATGAAGAAATAAGAATTCAGAAAAATGAAGAGAGACTTTTCAACCTCTGGGACAACTTGAAACATTCCAATATCTGAATTATAGGGATGCCAGAAGGAGAAGAACAACAGCAAGAAATTGAAAACTTATTTGAACAAATAATGAAGGAAAACTTCCCCAATCTGGCAAAGGAAATAGACTTCCAGGAAGTCCAGGAAGCCCAGAGAGTCCCAAAGAAGTTGGACCCAAAGAGGAACACACCAAAACACATCACCATTAAGTTACCCAAGATTAAAGACAAAGAGAAAATCCTAAAAGCAGCAAGAGAAAAGGAGACAGTTCCCTACAAAGGAGTTCCCATAAGGCTATCAGCTGATTTCTCAAAAGAGACCTTGCAGACAAGAAGGACCTGGGTAGAAGTATTTGAAGTCATAAAAGGCAAGGACCTACATCCAAGATTACTCTATCCAGCAAAGCTATCATTTAGAATGGAAGTGCAGATAAAGTGCTTCCCAGGTAAGGTAAAGTTAAAGAAGCTCACCATCACCAAGCCATTATTATATGAAATGTTAAAGGACTTATATAAGAAAAGGAATAGCCCGGCTGGTGTAGCTCAGTGGATTGAGCGCGGGCTGGGAACCAGAGGGTTCCGGTTCGATTCCCAGTCGGGGCACATGCCTGGGTTGCGGGCCGGGTCCCCAGTGAGGGCCATGTGAGAGGCAACCATACATTGCTCTTTCTCCCTCCCTTCTCCTCTCTCTGAAAATAAATAAATAAAATCTTTTTAAAAAAAGGAATATAAAAATATGAATGGTAAAATGACAACAAACTCACAACTATCAACAAATGAACCTAAAAAATAAAAGAAATTAAAACAATGAAAACTAAAACTAAGCAAACAACTAGAACAGGAACAGAATCAGAAAAAATAGACATCACATGGAGGGTTTTCAGTGGGGAGTGGGAAGGGAAGAATAGGGGGAAAGGTACACAGAATAAAAAGCCATAATTGGTAGGCATAAAATAGACAGGGAGAGATAAAAATGGTATAGGAAATAGAGAACTCAAAGAACTTATATGTACAACCAACCCATAGACATGAACTAAGGGAGGGGAAATGCTGGAGGGTTGGGGTGTTCAGGTTGGAGGGGGATTAAGGAGGAAAAATTGGAAAAATTGTAATAGCATTATCAATAATATATACTTTTAAAAATTAAATAAATAAATCACTTCATTTATTGAGGAAAAAAGAGCCAGTGATGCAGAAGAAGGTAGAGAAACAGCTTCTTAGTTGAAGTGTTGAAGTGTAGGTGCAGTGGTCCCAAGTTCTTCAATCCTTGGAATTAACTGTTCCTTTAATTTACACACTAAGTGATGCAAACACCATTCCACATATGATGGGCAATCCGGAGCCTTTTCCAATATTTCTATGATTTTCTGTAAAAGAGACTTATGTCCTCCTAGACATTTGTCATTGCAAGTTCCTGCTTCTGCAGAATCCTGAATCCCTGTTCACTGTCTCTATTCCTTTGTGCTTACCCATTGTACAAATAATCATCCCTGTGCTTGCTTTCTCATTACTCACTCTAAACACAACCAGTTAAATCACCTTTACTCGTGGCTCTCCTTCTCCTTTATGCCACTTCATTTTTTGCACTGGCATTTAATATCATCTGAAAAATTATCTATTGGCCCCATGAGGACAGAGATTGGCTGATCTGGTTTGTTGCCGCAATGCTGGTGCTGTACCCTCTGCAGTAGGACCTCAACAAACATATGTGTAATGAACAAGTGATTGGGTGGAGACTTTTATTATTATTATTATTTATCTTATCTATGTAGCCAACTTTTACTGTGGGCTTTGGATAATGGAGGTTACTTATACCAGAGCTCAGAACAAGAAATAACTTAAAATGGACACATAAGCATCTGTTTTCCAAGCTCCTGGACCATCATCCCCCACAGGAACTTTCTGACAAGCTTTTCTCCTTAGGCCATGTTGGTGACTTTCCTGGATCTGCTTTCCCCCTCCCTTCCAGACCCACCCCATCTCTCCTCCTGTCCCAGGTCCAGGGCTCTTCATGCTCCCAATGTTGATTCAACCAGGAACACCTTTGTACAATCAAAAGTCCAGATGTGTTTCTAATACTAGGTGCCTGAGACTTGACTAACCATAACTTGACTTGACTAATCATAACTCTTGGTCCATGGTACAGTCTCATTCTTGATCCAGGCGTGGCCTTTACTTACTTATATACTTACATAGTTACTTACATATTTGTTTGTTAACCAATAAATATCTACGCATGCACCATGTAGCATGGAAATTCAATATTTGTCATTTTGAACATCTATCTACATTCTCTTTCTATCTTATACCCTGTCTTTCTCCACCAGAAGTAACCACTATTCTGCAACTTCTACTAATATTCCCTTTGCCTTTTAGAGCTATAGTTTTACCACAATATAAATATTTCTTTTTTCCTTAAATATATTTTATTGATTATGCTATTACAGTTGTCCCATTTCCCCCCTTTCTTCCCCTCCAGCCTACATCCCCCCCCATTTCCCACCCTTTTAGTTTTTGTCCATGGGTCATACACATAAGTTCTTCGGCTTCTATGTTTCCTATACTATTCTTAACCTCCCCCTGCCTGTTCACTACCTACCGTTTATGCTACTTTTTCTCTGTACTTTTCCCTCCTCTCTCCCTCTCCCACTCCTCTGTTGATATCCCTCCATACCTTATATAAATCCCTTTAACATTTCATATAATAAAGGCTGGGTGATGATGAACTCCTTGAACTTGACCTTATCTGAGAAGCACTTTATCTGCCCTTCTATTCTAAATGAAAGTTTTGCTGGATAGAGTATTCTTGGGTGTAGGTCCTTGCCTTTCATGACTTGGAATACTTCTCTCCAGCCCCTTCTTACCTGCAAGGTCTCTTTTGAGCAATCAGCTGACAGTCTTATGGGAATTCCTTTGTAGGTAACTATCTCCTTTTCTCTTGTTGCTTCTAAGATTCTCTCTTTATTTTTAATCTTGGGTAATGTCATTATGATGTGCCTTGGTGTGTTCCTCTTTGGGTCCTGCTTCTTTGGGATTCTGAGCTTCCTGGACTTCTGGGAAATCTATTTCCTTTGCCAGATTGGGGAAATTCTCCTTCATTATTTGCTCAAATAAATGTTCAATTTCTTGGTCTTCCTCTTCTCCTTCTGGCATCCCTATGATCTGGATGTTGGGTCATTTACAGATGTCTTGGAGGTTCCTAAGCTTCTCCTCATTTCTTTGAATTCTTGTTTCTTCCTTCTGGTCCACACCATTGCTTTGAGTCCCAGTTTCCTTCTCTTCCTTATTGGTTCCCTGCACATTTCCCTTCATTTTCTTTAGCATATCCTTCATTTGTTCATTTATTTGCGTCCAACTTTCTTCCAATATTGTGAGCATCCTGATTGCCAGTGTTTTGAACTGCGCATCTGATAGGTTGGCTATCTCCTCATCCCTTAGTTGTAATTTTTCTGGAGCTCTATTCTGTTCTTTCATTTGGGCCCTTTTTTTTCCCTTAGCGCACCTGTTACTTTAAGGGGAGGAGCCTTAGATGTTCGCCAGTGCAGGGCAACCTACTTCGTTGTGTTGTGACACTTCCTTTGGGGGTGGGGCCTGGGAGGGAGCAATGGCGCTTGCTCCGTTCACCACCGGCCCAATAAGCTCTCCTGCAAGGCTGGGAGCCGCTCTGGCTGCCACCTCAACCCCCTCAGGTGCTTTCAACAGGTTGTCCAGGGCTTTTTTTCCCCCCGCGATGGTGGGTTGCCATGGTGGGCCATGCAGTCTGCTGCTCTACTCCCCAGCTCCTTCTCCCAGTCTGTCTGCACGTGAAAGAGGGACTGCCTGGTCCACCAGTCTCAGCCCTGCTGGTTCCCACGGGCTTCTCTGGGTGCGCCGGCTTCGGGCTTCACTGAGTTCTCAGGCCACATTTTGGCCAGGCACGCCTGCTGTGAGTCTCTCTGCTGTCTCACTGCGTGCACTCTCCACCCAACTCCACCCAGCTTACTGGTCTGGATGAACATGTCCTCTCTAAGTTTCTGGCTGTCAGACTTCCACTCAGTTTGATTCTCTGTCCGTTCTGGTTGTTTGTTTTGTTTTTTAACTTGTTGTTTATCCTCTTTGGTTGTTGAGCAGCAGCGCAGTGTGTCAACCTACAACTCCATCTTGGCCGGAAGTCCTCCACAATATAAATATTTCTTAAAAGCATATTGGGGCCCTGACCGATATGGCTCCATTGGTTGGGCGTCATTATGAGAGATGAAGAGTTACCAATTCAATTCCTGGTCAGGACACATGCCTGAATTTTGGGTTCAGCCCCCAGTTAGGGTGTAAGTAAGAGGCAACTGATAGATATCTCTCTCTCACATTGATATTTCTCTCCCTCTCTTTCTCCCTTGTTGCACTTCTCTCTACAAATAAATAAATAGAATTTTTTAAGTATATTGGTAGTGTAAATTATTTTTTACTTCTTTTTAAAAATTTTTTAAAATTACTTTATTGTTCTTCAATTACAGTTTTCTGCATTTTCTCCCCTCCTCTCCCTCCCACCCCATCCAAATCCACTTCCCTCACTTGCTTCCACACTCCCCCTTGGTTTTATCCGTGTATCCTTGGTAATGTAAATTTGTATTAAAAGTGGGTATACCTGATCTTTGGAAGCTTAATTTTTACTCAAGTTATATAGCAAAATATTTTTCCTTGTAGTAAAACATATATCTAAGAGTGAAATTATTTAGCATAGGTTATATGAATCTCCAACTTTAAAACATAATGACAAATTATTTTCCAAAGTAGTTGAATCAATTTATACTCTCACCGGTGAAGTGTACACTAGTATACTGATCCACATCCTCTCCAATATCTAATGGTATTAGACTTCCTCATTTTGCCGATTGATTGGGTTTTAAATTATATCTCATTGTGGCCTTATTAGCTTATAGATATCTTTTATATTTTTGCTATTAATTCTTTGCCATATTTTATCTTTGCAAATATTTTATCTTATTTTACTTTTCCACTTTCTTAAAGATGTCTTTCAATATACAGAAATTTTTCATTTAATATATCAGTTTTATTGTGTGAGAGAAATATGTTAATATAGATGTCCAAGGGGTAGCCTTGAAAGAAAATAATAAGGGAAATCCCCTAATAGGTAGAGCTTCAGGCTATGGAAGCTCTATAATCTACTTTGTGTGAAGAGAAAATTAGTCCAAATTTATAATATACATGGACTCAAAGACATGACAAATGCTTGGTTGGCTGGTTAGAAATAGTGCTGATGTCGTAGAGCTGCCATTCAAATTGCCATGAATTGATTGACTTAATTTTATTTCCTCATAGTTCAAGAGTGCCAGAAGTCTGAAATCAAGGTGTCAGAAGAGTTGGTTCTTCTGGAGGCTCTGAGGAAGAAACCATCCCAAGCCTCGCTTCCAGCTTCTGGTGATTGCCAGCAATCTTTGACATTCCCTGGATTACAGACTCATCACGCCGATCCCAGCCTCTGTTGTCATACTGCCTTCTATCTGGATCTCTCGGTGTCTTCTCCTCTTCTACAAGAGCACCAGACATTGGACTTAGGGCCCACTCTAAACCCAGAATAATTTTATCTCAAGATTTTTAACTAATTACATCCACAAAGACAGTATTTACAAAGTTACATTTTGAGGTTCTAGGTAGGCATGAATTTTGGAGAGACATTGTTCAACTCATTACAGAAGCCTAAAGGGAGAAAACTTGGAATATCAGGAAAAAGGGACACTGGGGAACAGGCATGTAGTGAAACATTAGAGATCAACCATGAAGTCTTAGGAGTTTCATAATACATGTAATACATGTGAACACTCACACAGGAACACCAACATGGAAGGGCACCAAATAATCAGGTACGCAAAAAGGACTTGGCCAGTCGACATCAGCCATCCTCTGCCATCAGCCGGCCACTGCGAGCACAACAGGCATGTGGATGAAGTCACTTTGCGTCAGGGAGAGGGGCTGTGCATGTGTCCAGCCTGTGCCCCCATTCACCAATGCTGACTTAGCAAATGCCCCTGCCTAGTGCACAACCTGCAAGCAGGAGAGGCCAGTGCTGAGTGCTCTATAAAGCATCACATTCTTCTGCATCTTGTTTTCCTTTCTCAGCAATAATTTGTGGAAATTCTTGAAAATTATTTGGATTAGCTCTGATTCATTATTTTTAATGGCTTCATAATATTCCAGGACATTCCAAAGCTTTTCCTGCTATGACCTCCTTTCACATTACAACTCCCTCACATTTCCTCCTGTGGTAGGAAAATGGGGCAAGTAGCCAAGAGTAATAGACGGTGAGGATACCTGAGACGATCCTGTCTGGCTTGTCTCCCCACAAACAGCAGGCTTCCTGTCCTCCTGCTCCAATTTCACATTACATATCCAAATTTAACAGTTCAGAGAAAAGTTAAATTTCTGCAACTAAGTATAATTCCAAGAACTAAGTTATATTTTTAAAATCCATTTTTGGCCACAAGCTAATAAAGCTACTGTTCTCCCAAATAAATGATGAAAACAGAGAAACTCTTTGAAGAACTTTCCAGGAGATTTGGCAGTAAGATAATAGTGTTTAAAAAGTTAGTTGCAAAAACATTCTCAGAATCATTGTAAGTAGAGGAAGGTCAAATCAAGTATTCAAAATTCAGGTATAAAAGTTCATGTACGTAGGTCCTTTTGAAGATCACTGTGTGTACACTTCTCAATGATAAGCCTCAAATTGCTTTAGGAAGGAGAAATGGAGATGGTGACTGAGAACATGTCTACCACTCAGTTGTCCACAGAAAAGCAGCAGCTCTACAGGATGTCCTTACATGGCATTTGTTTCCTGTTGTCCCCGAGTGAAATCTGCAGGGACACACTAGGGCAAGCGGTACTTGCCGTTTCCTGGAAGACAACCACAAGGCTAACTCTGTAATTACTCCAGGCCCCATGTCAGTACCACAGCAGTAATCAGCCACCGGTCTCCGGAAGAAGAAACTTATTGGGGCTCTAAGTAGGTATGTTGGGGATGGAGACCGAAGGGTCAAACCACCTCTCCACACTTCCAGGTCTGACTGGGAAAGCTTTGCCTCCACAGATGCTACAAGAAACCCCTCGCATGAGGCGGTTGATGACCACCTCTGGCTGTCTGCTGTCCACAACCTCTGAATAAAGACAAAATTTCATGGAAGCAAATAAAGATTTTTTTGAATGTTTAGAGATGTGGTTTCTATTGGCAACAAATCCTGTGTTAGTTAAGCTAAGCAGTTTTGTAGCTGTCTTGTCTTGCCCCACAGGCTCTCAGATTGAAAAAAATCACTGTGCTACAAGCTGCTTGTTTTAAATAACTTCTAGAAAAGTCCATCAACAATTTCATTTCCCTGCACTGCCACAAGCAGTATACTGGCTATGGTTAACATCAGCAGCTATAATTTCATAACAAACCAATTCTGATACTGTATCTAAAATATGTGGTTACTTGTAATCACTTCCCTTGAAAGCTATAACCCTTTGTCAGAATAATCAAACTGCCTTCTAAAGCACACCACACCTACTTTTCCTAAATTATTGCACATGACTTGATTCTGATTATCTGAAGAATTTTCTGTAACCTTTTAGAAGTTTTTTTCAAACTTTATCCTAGAAATTCTCAATTCATCAGAACTCTTCCCCAATGGATAAACAGATAAAAGCAGGACTGTTCTGATTAAAACAGTTTGGCATGCTCCCCTCTTCTTGCTTCATTACCCCCATAAAATAAAAAGACAAAAATTATCTTCACACCAGTGAGAATGGCCATCATAAACAAAGCAACAGATAAGTGTTGGAGAGGATGTGGAGAAAAGGGAACCCTAGTCCGCTGTTGGTGGGAATGCAGACTCGTGCAGCCACTGTGAAAAACAGTATGGAATTTCCTCAGAAAACTAAAAATGGAACTGCCTTTTGACCCAGCAATTCCACTGCTGGGATTATACCCTAAGAGCCCTGAAACACCAATCCAAAAGAACCTATGCACTCCAATGTCCATAGCAGCACAATTTACAATAGCCAAATGCTGGAAGCAACCTAAGTGCCCATCAGCAAATGAGTGGATCAAGAAACTATGGTACATTTACACAATGGAATATTATGCAGCAGAGAGAAAGAAGGATCTTATACCCTTTGCGACAGCATAGATGGAACTGGAGAGCATTATGCTAAGTGAAATAAGCCAGGTGGTGAGGGACAAATATCATATGATCTCACCTTTAACTGGAACATAATCAACAAAAGAAAAAAGCAAGAAAAACATAAAACATTGAAATTAAGAACAATCCAACAATAGCCAGAGGGGAGAGGGGAGGGGACTGTGGGGACAAGGGTTTTCAGGAACTACTAGAGAGGACACATGGACAGAACCAAGGTGGAGGGTGGAAGCAGGAGAGGGAGGTGGGTTTGGAGGGGGTAGGGGGAGGTGAGGGGAGAGGATGCAGACAACTGTAATTGAACAACAATAAAATAATTTAAAATTTTTAAAAAAAGACAAAAAGTAAACTTTCATATCCGGTAAGCTAATGTAATCATTATTTTTAAAATTTTTATATTTAAATAATTATAGATTCATAAGAAGTTGCAAAAATAGTAGAGAAAAGTAATATGAATCCTTCACCCAGCTTCCCTCAAAAGTAACACCTTACATAACTGTAGTGTATTATTAAAACCAGAAATACTATTAATTAGACCAGGGATTTTCAACCTTTTTTCTATCATGGCACACATAAACTAATTACTAAAATTATGCAACACATCAAAATATATTTTTTGCTGGTCTCATAAAATATAGGTATAATTTTGATCCATTCACATCTGGTGGCAATTGTTGTGTTGGCTGTTGTCATTTTTTTAGTTGACAATCTAAGGGGAAAGAGGTCAATGCCCCTGACTAAATAGTCAGGTATTGTATGTTTTAAAAATTCTTGTGGCACACCAGTTGAAAATCACTAAAGAAGACTATAGACTTTATTCAAATCCCACTTGTTTTCACATACACTCATTGTTTCATATAGTTCTATGAAATTTTATCACTTATATTGATTCCATGATGACAAAGAAACACCTTGATGATATCCTCTATAATCACACATTTCTTTCACCCCATCCCCAACTTCTAGCAACTATTGATCTCTTCTCTGCTAATCTGATCCATATAATTTTCCTATTTCAAGAATGTTGTGCAACTTCCGACAAGATGGCGGCATAGGTGAACGCGCCGTGCCTCCTTGCACAGCCAAACAAGGGAAAAACCAGAAATTTACCTAAACAAAGACAGCCAGATCTGACAGAAAATCGAACTGAGAGGAAGTCCGACAACCAAGGAATTAAAGAAGATATATTCATCCAGTCTGGTGAACCAGGAGGAGCAAGGCGGAGGGAGAGAGCTCAGCGACCCCACGGCGAGAGCTGGTGAGCAGATGGCAGGACCACGGTTAGAGGGGCGGTTCCCACGGGGCTGCAGCACATGGAGACAGGGGTGCCTGACCAAAGAGCAGCCAGCAACTGGCTCATCTGGACCCAGCGGGGGCCGAGACTGGTGAACTGGGCAGGTCCGCATTCAAGCACAGACTAACCGGGAGAGAAAGCAGGGCGCATTCCATTGGTGCAGAGTGAGAGCACCTGTGGGGGTGGAGTCGGCAGCAGGAGGAACTCCCAGCCTCATAGGAGAGTTTGTTGGGGAGACCCACAGGGGATTGGAGCTGTGCAGCCCATCCACCGACCTCGGAGCCAGCGCAGAGGGGCTCGAATTGCTTGCAGGAGGCGGTGTGGGTGCGGAGAGCGGAGCAGGCGCCATTGTGCTCTCAGGTCCCGCCCCCACAGGCTACGTCACAGCACAACTACCGTGAGTTTCCCTGCCCAGGTCAACGCCAAGGCTCTGCCCTCCTTACAGTAACAGGCGCACTGAGGGGAAAAAAAAAATGGCCCAAAGAAAGGAACAGATCAAAACTCCAGAACTAACCGACCAAGAGTTAGGCAACCTATCACATGCAAAGTTTAAAAACCTAGTAATCAGGATGCTCACAGAATTTGACGAAAAATTATCGAAATTGCTTGAACAAATGAGGAGAGATCTGCAGAGAACCAATAGGGATGAGAAGGAAACTGGGACTCAAATCAACAGAGTGGACCAGCAGAAAGAAAAAAACATCCAACCAGAAAAGAATGAAGAAACAAGAATTCAAAAAACGGAGGAGGGGCTCAGAAACCTCCAGGACATCTGTAAACAGCCCAACATATGGATCATAGGGCTGCCAGAAGGAGAAGAAGAAATCCAAGGAATTGAAAACTTATTTGAACACATAATGATGGAGAATTTCCCGAAGGTGGTGAAGGAAATAGACTTTCGGGAAGTCCAGGAAGCTCAGAGAGTCCCAAAGAAGTTGGATCCAAAGAGGAACACACCAAGACACATCATAATCACATTACCCAAGATCAAAAATAAGGAAAGGATCCTAGAAGCAGCAAGAGAAAAGGAGACAGTTACCCACAAAGGAATTCCCATAAGACTGTCAGCTGATTTCTCAAAATAGACCTTACAGGCAAGAAGAGGCTGGACAGAAGTATTCCAAGTCATAAAAGGCAAGGACCTACATCCAAGAATACTCTATCCAGCAAAGTTTTCATTTAGAATGGAAGGGCAGATAAAGTGCTTCTCAGATAAGGTCAAGTTCAAGAAGTTCATCACCACCCAGCCTTTATTGTATGAAATGTTGAAGGGAGTTATATGAGGTATGGAGGAATATTAACGGGTGAGTGGTAGGGGGAGAGGGTGGGAATGGAGCACAGAACAAGTAGCATAAATGGTAGGTAGACAACAGACAGGGGGAGGTTAAGAATAGTATAGGAAGTGCAGAAGCAGAAGGACTTATATGTATGACCTATGGACAAAACTAAAGTGTGGGGAAAGGCGGGGTAAGGGGGTGGGAGGCAAGAAGGGGGGGAAGAGTGGGACAACTGTAACAGCATAATCAATAAAATATAGTTTAAAAAAAAAAGAATGTTGTAAAAGGCATCCGAATTGGAAAGGAGGAAGTAAAACTGTCTCGCTTCCAGGTGATATGATCCTGTACATAGAGAATCCCAAAGATTCCACCAAGAAACTACTAAGACTGATAAATGAATTTCGCAAAGTAGCAGGATACAAAATTAATATCCAGAAACCAGTTGCATATTTATATGCCAATAATGAACTAACAGAAAGGGAAATTAAGAAAACAATCCCATTTACAATTTCTTCAAAAAGAATAAAATACCTAGAAATAAACCTAACCAAGGTTGTAAAAGTCCTATACTCAGAAAATGATAAGGCACTGAAGAAAGAAACTGAGGAAGATACAAGTAAGTAGAAGCACATACTGTGTTCATGGGTAGGAAGGATTAATATCATCAAAATGTCCATACTACCCAAAGCAATCTATAGCTTCCACACAATTCCTATCAGGATTCCAATGACATATTTCACAGGAACTAGAACAAATATTTCAAAAATTTATATGGAAGCACAAAAGGCCCCATATAGCAACAGCAATCTTGAGAAAAAAGAACAGAGTTGGAGGAATCATGCCACCTAATATCAAACTATACTACAAGGCCATAATAATCAAAACAGCCTAGTACTGGCATAAAAACAGACACATAAATCAATGGAACAGAATAGAGAGACCAGAAATTATCCCAGAACGTGATAGTCAATTAATATTTGACAGAGGAAGCAAGCACATACAATGGGCTAAAGATTATTTATTCAATAAATGGTGTTGGGAAAATTGGACATATACATGCAGAAAAATGAAATTTAGAGTAATTTCTTACACCACACATGAGAATAAATTCAAAATGGATTAAAGGCTTAACTGTTAAACCAAAAATCATGAAAATCCTAGAAGAAAACATAGGCAGTGAAATCTCAGACATGGCTTGTAGCAGTATTTTATCAGCTATATCTCCCTAGGCAAGGGAAACAAAAGAAAAAATAAACAAATGGGACTATGTCAAACTAAAATGTTTTTGCACAACAAAGGAAATCATTAACAAGATAAAAAGACAGCCCACGGAATGGGAGAATGTATTTGCTGATACATTTGATAACGGATTAATATCCAAAATTGATAAAGAACTTATAGAACTCAACACCAAAAAAACAAATAACCCAATTAAAAAATGGGCAAATGACCTGAATAGACACTTCTCCAAAGAGGACATACACATGGCCAATACAGATAGGAAAAGATGCTCAACATCACTAATCATCAGAGAAATCCAAATAAAAACCACAATGAGATACAATCTCACATTTGTCAGAATGGCTATCATCAATAAATAACAAGGGTTGATGAGGATGTGGAGAAAGGGGAACACTTTTGTAATGTTGATGGGAATGCAGATTGGTGCCACCACTATGGAAAGCAGTATAGAGATACCTCAAAAAATTAAAAATGGTTCTACCTTTTGACCCAGCAATCCCACTTCAGGGCATATATCTGAAGAAACCCAAAACATTAATTCAAAAGAACATAAGCACCTCTATGTTCATTGCAGCGTTATTTACAATTGCCAAGATATGAAGCAATCCTAGTGTCCATCAGTAGATGAGTGGATAAAACAACTATGGGACATTTGCATTATGGAATACTATAAGCCATAAAAAGAAGAAAATTTTACCCTTTGCAACGGCATGGATGGAGCTAAAGAACATTATGCTAAGTGAAATAAGCTAGTCAGAGAGAGACAAATACCATATGATTTCACTCATATGTGGAATCTAATGAACAAATTGAACTCACAAGGAAAATGGGGACAGACTTATGGGAGACCGTTCTGCATGGCTTGGGCCCAGCTCCCACTCAGAGGGGCCAGTGGAGAGTGACATCGGGCCCACACCCACGGATGGGTTCTCCCATGGGGAATCAGGCCTGCATTGTACCTAGGCTGCTATGAGACTTGCTTTTGCTAAAACTCCCTCACCCTGGATTGAAGCAACAAACATTTACTGCATATCTTTAAAGTAACTTCCTAAAATCCATGCTAAACCTTCCAAGGATGAATATAACCAGTTCAACCACTTTCCCCTTTACATTTGCGAATATCCTTCTTTCTTGATGTGATTAGCAACATCCTTTCCTTTGTTACCTGTAAAAGATTATCACCTACAGCGAACTTGTGCTTAATAAATGAGAACCATCCTCCATGTAATATACCCAGAAAAGCAATAAAAGCCAGTCAAGGCAAGGGTCTGCCTGCTCTCCTCTTGAGAGAGTGGCCATGCCGTCCCTTGTTGCGAATCCCATCCAGCGGAAATCGTATGCTATGGCAGGCATGTGAATAAATTCACATGGAGTACATAGGACTAGAAGAGCCAGGACTACGCGACCTCAGAGAGAGGTCAATAGAAATGTCCCGAGAGTGCGCCAGAGAGCGAGGGTCCAGGAATAGTCTAGAGAGAGAGCAAGGAGGCCCATGAGTGAACCGGAGATGGCAAGAGGGTGAGAGGGTCCAAGAGCAGGCCGGAGGGAGAGAAGGAGAGCTGAGGGAGCAGGGGCCCCGGGCCAGAATGCCTCGGCCACTCTCTCCAGAGGAGAGAGCGCCCGACCCCTGCCTTGACAGTCTTTTATTGTTTTTCCTGAGTATATTACCTCAGAGCGGTCTTCATTCACTACAGTTAGGTTCACATTAGGTGATACACAGCCAGGAAGGCACTTCAAAGGGGAGGTATACAAATGGAAAGAAAACAGGTTTGGGCTGAACTCAAAAGGATTAGCACCAGTCTAAGGAAGCTAGGCATGCATTAGCATATGTTCTTTTGATCTAGGGTGAGAGAGTTTTTTTAGCAGGAGCAAGACTTAACTCTAGGAAATATGCTATCCTAATTTATCCACAGTGAATCCCGTTTTCACACACCTGGGGCCTGCTTGCCGTCCCACGTTCCACCGGAGCTTTTAAACGTGAAACGTTGGGCTGCATTTCCCACAGTGAGAGATACGGTTCTCCTTCAGTCCCCTTTCCTCCACAGGACTTGGTAGTCCATGTGAATTTTTCTCGTGTCTCAGCCATAACACCGCGGACACTGCAGGCCGGTGTTCGCATCACAGACTCATAGATAGAGAGCAGGATGACAGCTAAGGTAGGGAGAGAGTAGGGGATGGAGGGACTGAACAAAAAGGAAAAGGACTCGTGGACAAAGACAACAGGGTAAAGGGCAATTGCAGGGGGAGGGGCATGTAAGGGGACTTAATGGTAATGGAAAAAAATACAATAAAAATGATTAAAAATAATTTAAAATATTCTTCTTGTTTTTCCAAATGTGTTTACAAAAAATTGTTTTATTTTAAAACACACACAGGGTTGGACACAAATGCCTTCTGGATCACGGTGGTGGAGACAATCACACAGATTGCTCAAACCGGTCATGCCTTCCTCTCCCCTGAGCCCTGAATCTCAAAGTCTTGGAAGAAAGAAGGGTCTTTCCCTTTACGTCCCTATTTGCTGTAAGATGAGTCCTTGGAGATTTTATGACTGAAATTTCCAAACCTGTTTGGCAGTTATTGAAATTTTGCAGTGGCTGTGGTTGCTAGTTTTCCTACTGGTGTCTTACAACCAAGCACTTCTTCTAATTTTGTCATGGCAGGTTCGTTCACATTAAATATACAGTCATTATTTACCTTCTTCTTCTCTACCCCATTTAGCCTCACCGAAGCTGCTAAGGCATTTTTCTGTACATCAGAAGATAATACATCGTAGCACTATGAGGCACCTTGATCGAGAAGCTGCCTCTCGAACGTCCCAACTCTAGCCGTACTGTTTCTCGGTGAAGTGGTCTTCTTCTTCCTTCAAGGGGTATTTGCAAATGATCTGATAACATTCCATAAAAGGTTTAAAGGGTCCTATTAAAAATTCTAGCAGAGCTTTTCCTTTCTCTGTAACTAGGATGTCCCTCGTTGTCACCTGAATGGTCTCACTTTTACATAGCAGGTGACAACCGTCTTCAAAGTCCTGTAGCTCATTTCCTGGAAGGAAGGTGAACTCCTCCAACAAAAAACTGTGTAGGAAATGAAAGTAACTGCAGACATCCTCTTTCCTGCACCCAGGTGCCATTTGCCACACCAGAGCTACTAAGAGGGAGAAACAGAGAGGTTGAGCAACGGGGTCCTGGAAGTGAGCCTGTGGGGGCGGGGGGGGAGTGATACGCTGGTAGATGAGGCCGTGGACCACTTCCAAGGCTCCAGCGTCCAGTTTCAGAGCCACCCGGTCTTTGAGAAGGCTGGTGACACTGGCATGCAGAAGAATGCTGGACTGGATCACTTCGTCCACAGGTTCATTATCCGGACATGTGAGAAACCCCCCAACGGTCTGAGTTAAGCCTTTCAGCCACAGAGTCTTCTCCACCAGAGTGCTGAAGTCCATGGATGGCTGGCTCTGGAGCAGGACAGAAACGACAGGGACCCATGGGCTCAACGCCGGCTTCTGGATCTGCTCAAGCTGCACTTTGTAGGCAGCCTCAGTGACGAAGGCATGTCCTCCATTGGTTCTAAGTTGTATGGGCTTTGGTGCATCCTCGCAGCTGCCAGGGATCGCAAGGACAGAGGGTGTCTGAAGTACATGTGGATGTTGCCAAAATTTTCAGAGAGAAACTTCCTGGCTTTCAGTTATCCAGTTGTAGACTCTTTTGGCTTAGGAACTCTGAGAAGCTCATACACATACAGAGTTTCTTCCAATATCTTACCATAACTGATGGTAATCGGAACAAGGTAGATGTCAAATACATCTCTTTTGAAAAATGGTTCCATCACAATATTCAGAAGACCAAATTTAGGGGTCAGTGTCTTAGCAGAGAAGCTTCTTGTCCCTTGGAGGAAAAATTCAACAGGAGCATAACCATTCCGTGACACAGTCTTTACACATTCAGAGAACACCGCCCAGTGGAGTCTGACACCACCGAAGGTGCGCCGCGTGAAGAAGGCGCCCGACATCCACAGCAGCTCCCCGACCATTTTCGTGCCTAGGAAGTCCGTTCCTGCTGCTGTGACCGGTGCAGGTTAAGTCACAGGTGCATAAAAGGGAGGACAACGTCAGAAAGTTGATGTAACTCTGATGACTGGGCAGCAGGACGACCGAGTGCTCCTGGATGGCTCGTCATAGTTTCTGAATACCTTCTTCGTTTACACACACTTTTGAGAAAACTTGTTTAAATATTTTGCTCAAGGCAAAGGCAGAAAACCGGATGGCTCCCAGACACAGCAGGTTGCTCATTTCATCCAAGAGGTCCTCTCGGCAGCGTCCACGGACTGCAGGGATTCCTTGCAAAGCTGTTTAATGACACAGAACGCCGCTTCAGAACCGAGGGCACTGCACTCAGTATCACTGGGCCTGCACAGAATGACTCCCTCGTGCAGAAGAGGGGTAGCACTTCAAGTCACTGACGTGCCTCCTTTCCTCTAAACTATCTTCAAGCTCATTTACGTTTCAGCTCATCCCACTTTTGGAGCTCCTTCCAGTGAAGGAGCACGACGGTGCTGGGACGGGTGGAGCCCACGGAAAGCAGCAGCGAGATGGGCTGGAAGAATCCACGTGCCGCTGCCGTCCTGGGCGGGCCTGCGTGCTTTGCCAGGCGCTGGGGGTGTGGCGGCTGGGGGCCAATTTAAAATGTTTTTTAAAAAAAATAATGTTATACACGTGAACTCATACAGTATGTAATTTTGAGACTGGCTTTTTTTCATTTACCATAATGCCCCGAGACCTATCCAAGCTGATGAATGTATTGATAATTGATTCCTTTGTGTTTCAGAGAAGTACTCCATTGTATAGATTTACCTCTGTTTATCTTTTCACCTTTTGAAGGACATTTGTATTGTTTCCAGTTAGGCCTCTTATAAATAAAGCTGTTAAGAATATTTGTGTACAAGTTTTTGTGTGAGCATAAGTTTTCATTTCTCCAGATAAATGCCCAATTGTTCATCTGCTAGGTCATATGGTAAACATAAGAAACTGCTAAACTCTTTTTCAGAGTAATTGCCCCATTTTCATTTTCACCAGGAATAGCTGAGTGATCCAATTTCTCTGCATTCTTGTGAGCATTTAGTATTAGTAGTATTTTTCCCCCAGGTTAATTGGTGTGTAAGTGGAGTAATCATTTATTTTCAAGATCAGTATTACCTTCCTTTCTTTATATGTCCAATTTATTTATTTATTTACTTTTACTGGCTGAATGAATGAATTTTATTATTAATAATAAACACTCTACAATTCTATGCATTATAGTACATCATCATTTTCATGTTATTTAGGCTTATAGAAGTTAGGTGTTGCTGGTTCTCAATTTTTTTTCCTTAAATATATTTTATTGATTATGCTATTACAGTTGTCCCATTTTCCCCCTTTATTCCCCTGTGCCCCACATCCCCCACCCCACACTCCCCACCCTTTAGTTTTTGTCCACGGGTCACACACATAAGTTCCCCGGCTTCTATATTTCCTATACTATTCTTAACCTCCCCCTGTCTGTTTTCTACCTATTGTTTACGCAACTTTTTCTCTGTACTTTTCCCTCCTCTCTCCCCCTCCCACTCCCCTGTTGATATCCCTCCATACCTATATAAATCCCTTTAATATTTCATATAATAAAGGCTGGGTGATGATGAACTCCTTGAACTTGACCTTATCTGAGAAGCATTTTATCTACCCTTCTATTCTAAATGAAAGTTTTGCTGGATAGAGTATTCTTGGGTGTAGGTCCTTGCCTTTCATGATTTTGTATACTTCTTTCCAGCCCTTTCTTGCTTGGAAGGTCTCCTTTGAGCAATCAGCTGACAGTCTTATGGGAATTCCTTTGTAGGTAACTGTCTCCTTTTTTCTTGCTGCTTCTAAGATTCTCTCCTTATTTTTCATCTTGGGTAATGTCATTATGATGTGCCTTGGTGTGTTCCTCTTTGGGTCCCGCTTCTTTGGGACTCTCTGAGCTTCCTGGACTTCCGGGAAGTCTATTTCCTTTGTCAGATTGGGGAAATTCTCCTTCATTATTTGCTCAAATAAATGTTCAATTCCTTGGTCTTCCTCTTCTCCTTCTGGCATCCCTATGATTCGGATGTTGGGCTATTTACAGATGTCTCAGAGGTTCCTAAGCCTCTTCTCATTTTTTTGAATTCTTGTTTCTTCCTTCTGGTCCACACCGTTGATTTGAGTCCCAGTTTCCTTCTCTTCCCTATTGGTTCCCTTCACATTTCCCCTCATTTTCTTTAGCGTATCCTTCATTTGTTCATTTATTTGCATCCAACTTTCTTCCAATTTTGTGAGCATCCTGATTACCAGTGTTTTGAACTGTGCATCTGATAGGTTGGCTATCTCCTCGTCCCTTAGTTGTAATTTTTCTGAAGCTCTGTTCTGTTCTTTCATTTGGGCCATTTTTTTTTCTTCTCTGTCTCCTGTTACTTTAAGGGGCAGAGCCTTAGGTGTTCTCCAGCACGGGGCAACCTACCTCGTTGTGTTGTGAGGCTTCCTTTGGGGGCAGGGCCTGGGAGGGAGCAATGGCGCTTGCTCCGTTTATCGCTGGCTCCCAATCACCCCTGCCCCAGTAAGCTTTCCTGTGAGGCTGGGAGCCACTTGGCCACCGCCTCAACCCCCTCAGGTGCTTTCAACAGGTGGTCCAAGGCTTTTATCCCGTGATGTTGTGTTGCGATGGTGAGCCGCGAGGTCTGCTCCGCTCCCCAGCTCCTTCTCCCGGTCTGTCTGCTCACAAAAGAGGGACTACCTGGTCTACCAGTCTCACCCCACTGGTTCCCACGGGCTTCTCCAGGTGCGCCAGCCATGGGCTTTGCTGAGCGCACCCGCCACGAGTCTCTCCGGGCAAACTGCCGTCCCTCTGCATGCGCTCTCCACCGGGCTCCACCCCACTTACTGGTCTGGATGAACGTGTCCTCTCTAACTTCTTGGCTGTCGGACTTCCACTCCGTTCAATTCTCTGTCCATTCTGGTTGTTTGTTTTGCTTTTTAACTTGTTTTTCCTCTTTGGTTGTGAGCGGCGGCACAGTGTGTCCACCTACGCCTTCATCTTGGCTGGAAGTCCTATATGTCCAATTTAAATTGAGCACTGTTTAAATAGTAAAAAATAGTTCTTTCCAAACATAAAATTAGCATAAAAACACAAGTGATTATATGAACCTAAGGATAGCTATTTCAGATGAAATCTCAATGGATGGCTTTTACTGAGTTTGGTGATCTGGTCTCAGCTCTAAATATTCAGAATCTTTATTTTATTCATCGACTTACATATGAAAGGATACACAGGTGTTGGGTCATACCAAACAAACTCCTAAGAGACTTGTCTACTAGTTAGAATGCCAGGTATAATAATATCAGACAAACCTGGCCCACAGAGAGGGTGTTATCCATGGTGGGTCTACCCAAGAGCCCAAACCTCAGAGCAAATGTTTACTGAAGGAAAGCACTGAACACGCTATTCTTGCAGGCAATTTTGTAACACCCTGCAGCCTGGGAGAAGGCTATCTTTACTTTAGACTTAAGGTTGCAACGTGAACCTGCTTCTTTCAACTTCCATTAACGTGTTAATTCCCAAATGGGTGAGTGGTTTTAGTGTATTTTGACAGGCTGACTTTCTAAGAGTAAGCTTGGGCTTGCTCTTATGGAGCAGTAAACTACCTCTAAATTGTAGACTAACTCTAAACTTATAAGCAATCAGTTGCAACCTTAGCACATAATTGTTAAAATATATATATTTTTAAAATATAAAAACAGTACACACCCACAATAAATAATTCAGACTTGCAAGTCTTGAGCATGTCATTCCCCGATGTGACTGCATTGACCTCTTGCTGACATTTTAATACACTTACCTTTTATCCTAAATTTTAAGATCTATTATACTTTGGTGTTTATATCACTCTATCCATGGACCAAATATAAATTATTTAGATAATCACATTGATACTTGTTTGAATTCTAACTGTAGAAAATGGTATATAACCACAAATCCAAAAGAGCCCTGGTAATTGCTAACATTGCAAATATAACTGAGTTATTCTAATCACCAGAGCTGGGTCTTCCTCATGGTATAAAGTATGAGAAAAAAACTTGGAAATTGCTTTAAATTTCAAAACTTCATTTGGTCTCTTGAGGTTAAATTGATCTTCCTCAAAGTCTAATGTATTTCCTTTCTGAAAATGTGTTTATTACATTCAAACTGTTTGAAATTGTCTTCCTTTGTGATTGTGGTTGAGTCAAATGCCACTTTTATTGAGTTAATTTGGTTGTATTTGTTACAGACTAAAAGATTACAAAGTCTAGTGGCTAATACAAGATAAAAGTTTATCGCTGTCTCACATATAAAGATCCAGAGATGATGATCTCTGCCATTACCTTTATGAACCTTCCACCTCTGGGTCTCAAACAGCTGCTTCACACCCTCCATCATATCTGCATCCCAAAGAGTAAGAAGAAAGGAAAAGACATATGCATTACCCATTTCTTTAAGGGTATAACCTGGAAGAGGCACATATCACTTCTGTTGCCATTCTGTTGTCAAGAAATGTGTCATAAAGGTATAAGTAGCTGCAAGCATCTGGGAATAGAGTCCTCAGCTGAAAAGCAGAGCACCCAGCTATGACCCAGCAGTTTCACTGCTACAGAAAGAAGGGCAGAATAGGTATAGGTAGACAACTCATAACCTCTCCCATCGTGACCAGTTAGTTATTCCTCAACTATATCCAGCTTCTTATCTCTTCCATTATTTTCAATGTCACCAAGTCCAAGTGTAAGTGACAAACTGGAAAAACAGGGACTTCTGTACTCAAATATATGGTTTAAATTAAAATCCAAGAAACTCCCTGAGTGCTTGTAAAGTTAAGAATGTGAAGGGCACCCCTGTACTCTGATATCTTGATACCATTCACCAATTTCTATTGATAAGTGATTAAACTTATTGAGTGATACACAAAGGAATATGGATAAAGGGTAACAGAAAGTGTTTCTAAAAATAGAAGTCTCTCTGAGAGTAAAGTTTAAGGGTTGTTTTTTCTTTGCAACCTTCTCAGTAATAGTAAGTCATATAAATTGTAGTGGTAAATAAGACGGATATAAGTTGTCTTTTTTTGCTCACTTGCTGTCAGGTCTTTCCTAAGTTACTTGACTAAACTATTTTATTGGGTCCTCATAATAATCCTTAGAGAGAAATAATTTTCCTCTTGAAAATGAAGCTGAAACAAAGGGAGGTAAAGTATCTTGCATGGAAAGTAAGCAGTAAAGCCAGGATTTTAATATAGGCAGTCTGGCTACCTATGTCATAGGGCATGCCTAAGAGCTCTGCTTTGTGAAGGCAATTTGCTTTACATGTATATTAGCCCATTTTACCTTCACAGTAGAATCATGGTACTATTTACAGTTGGGGAAATAGAGGGTTAAATTATTAGATAACTCTTCTTAAGCCACATAGCTATCCAGTATGGAGCCAAGATTTAAACCCAGGCAGTGTGATTCTTATCCTCCAAACTAATACAGAGCTCGGGCTCAGAGCCATGCTCACGAGGAGCACCCTCATACTGGGGAAGGGAGCATAAACTGGTATGACTGTATTGTCTCCTAATAACCTTTCCATTCTGCCTTCTAATTCAGCGAGAGCAACTGGAATATCAGATTAAAACAAATTCCCAAGGGGGAACAGGTGGGTTTGGAAAAGTACATTTGTTTTGTCTGATGACTCATCTTTGTCTTGTGTCTCGTAAAAATGAAGTTGTTTTGTCTCACTGTGGCCCTGGTTATACCCAGAGATATCTTGAGTTTGTCATCTTTGTCTGGCTATAAAAATAAAACCAGATGGCATGCTGCAGGTAGGAGTGCAAAGATTGAGTATAGGGGCGGGAGGTCTGAGAGGTCAAGTGAATGATGGGAAATTTTTTAGCAACACCATTGCAATGCCTTCCCATCGCTCTTCTCTCTCTCTCTCTCTCTCTCTCTCTCTCTCTCTCTCTCTCTCTCTCTCACACACACACACACACACAGTCTTAAAACACACTGGAGACAACTGTTTAGAAGCACCTATATCCAAGCAGTTTCCTAGATTCCAGATACCTGCCAGCAAGGTCAACCCTAGGAAAATTGTAAAGTGCAATACATAAAATCCCCTTTACCCCTTCTCTGTCTTCTTTCTGTCCTCATTTTGTGGTGTCTTCAAGGTGCCCTTTTGAGCGTTGCAAATTTCTCATACAAGCTTCTGCCCTAACCACAGCCCTCTGTCCCGATCTCTGCTGAACCAACTCATTCACTTATTCAACAGATATCCAGAATAGTTACTGTGAACCAGGTACTGTTCTAGGCTCTTGAGATACATTAGTGAGAAAAACAAGTAAATGTCCAACCAATCAGAAGTTTGCATTCTTATAGGAAAAGGCAGAAAACAAACACAATGCATTATAAATGAGTAAATACGATTGTTAGATCATTATTATGATGTAAAAAAAGAAAAACTGTTGAGCTGGGAAGAAAGATAAAGATTGCTGAGGGAAGAAGGCAAAGGTGTAGTTTGCAATGTTAAATAACATGATCAGAAGAGGTCTCACTGAGGAGAAATTGGAGCAAAGACTTAAGGTTGGGAGAGAATGAACCAAGTGGATAAACTAGGAAAGAACATTTGAGGCCCAAGGTAAAGCAAGCACAAAAGCCCCGGGCCAGCGTGTGTCAGACGGGTTGGAGGAGCAGCAAGGAGGCCTGAGCTGTGGGACAGCGCAAGGGGACGGAAAGGAGCAGGAAGTGGGGTCAGCGAGATCATGGCAGCCAGAGCTTCAGACCTTGTAGACCAATGCAATGATGTTGGGTGTTAAAGTGGGTGTAAATGGAAAGTAAATTCCATTTTCTCTTGAATTTAATTGATAAAGACAGACTATCCTCTTTTAAGAAAATATATAAAAAAACTAAGAAAGAATGTAATGGGGAGGACCACTGACCTATCAACTCTGTCTTCGAGCAGAGAGCCTTGTGCTGTTAACCAGTCACTAGCCTCAGACTCTTACGCAATCGCATTTTAAGATATATTCTTTTAGTGTGCACAGACTCTGTGAGAAGATGATCTGTATGTGGAAGATTGGAGGTTCTAACCCTTAAACTTACCCCAACCATGCCAACCTTACGTTCCCATAACCCGGACTTCTATAAAATTAAAAAAACAGTTTTCCCATCAACAATTTGAAGATTTAGGCGTCTTAGACATTAGGAAACTAATTTAAAACCACAACTTTCTCTTTTCCACCCCAAATAAATAATCCGATGAAGTGATTCTTTCCTCTGGTTTTCATTTTGTACTAATTATAATTTATCCATTACTTAATTGAGAAGGGCTAGGTGGCATAAAGTTATTAAACATTTAAGGGGAAACATTTATATTTGTATTTATATTTAGAAGAAAATTTTATTCAGCTTGTAAGGGCACTGTATTTATTCAGAAAAAAAAAATGCTGATAAGCTATTTGGTGACGGGTGAGACCCCAAGGGAATGCGTGAGTAACAAAAGAGAATTGATGAAAAATACCAGTGAATTAAGGGGAAGGAATGAGAGGCTGGAGCAAAGCTGTCTTTCAGGAGAAGAGAGGAGTCAGGCAGGCCAGGGACAAGGGCAGAGAGAGGAGAAGCACTGTGGAACAGGGCAACGGCAAAGGGACGAAGAAGAGCAAACACGCCAGCTGTGGATTTTCTACCTGTATTTCTGCATCTTGTGTTCCGTGGCCATCTTCCCCACCCCCACAAAGGGACGGTAGACATACAGGTCTTTGGTGCTCCTAAACTATTTAAACTTTTAAAGAGCAGCCCTGAGACAACAGAGACATGAAATCTGCAGACATATAGTTCTGTCTTAATAAATAGTAATAATTTTTTTTCCTTAGGGATTTTCAATGCTTGAATGCTTCAGAGCACCTAAGGTCATTATCTCCTCCCAGTGAAGAAGGAAATGGGCACTTATTATTAGCCCTAGATTGCACGAGGAGACATCACCAAGGCAACAAGAAAGCAAATGGCTTAGAAAAGAAAAGGGGAACTGTTAACTATATCACAGGGCAAGCTTTCTCAACCTCGGCACTTCTGGCATTCTAGACAAAAAAAAAAATCTTTGTCAGAACATAAGGGGGTGAGGGGACTTAATTGCAGAATGTTTAGCAGCATCACTGCTGATGCTAAGTAGCACCCTCCCAGTCATGACCATCAAAGTCTCCAACGCGGTCGCCCCCAGTTGGCTCTGGCTGTCACGGGATGACCTTGTTGGGCCACACATAACTCTTAGCTCACGTTCACTTTCCAAAACTATCTAAAAATGATCAGGAGGTTGCTATCTCTGTACTTTTTAAAAAACTACCCCTGAAGTGGAGATTAAAAGTTGACAAAAATAAAAAATAAATTTCAGAATTTGGGTTAGATGCAATCCAACCTTAATGTTTTTACAGTGACTATGTGGATATTTTGCATGAATAGGCAAGAAACTACTTTACACAAATTAGTGTTTGTTGATGTGATCAAGAAATGTAATCTATATGAAAAAAATGTTATCAATTGCTGAGGAACTAGAAGACTAAAGCTTTTATTTCCTTGGTCAAAAGGTGAGCCTAGCTATTCCCTTCTTCTTTTAAGTAAAATAAAGACATAGTTTGAAAATGCACCTACCCATTTAGCTCAAAAGTTAAGTCTTGTCTGGCTGTAATGTAAAAATAGCCATTCCTCTGTCTGAACATGAAAATAGCACTTCCCGACAACAGCCCAATGTCTTAGAGCTGCAAAAGATGTTTACTTTCATTAAAAAAGTCTTTTCCTCTAGTTTTTATTTTTGAATCATGTAGGTGTTCTAGTAGAAGTAAGCAGGTATATAAGGCTCAGAGACAAACCTATAAGAGCACTTTCCACAGTAGCTGAGAAAGTCTTGTGATACAACTTTCTCCGTGGTAGGTTGAGAATATATGCTAGTAAAATGCATATCCTCCTCCTCTTTTGAAAAGTTTTGTATATATTGAAATAATGATAATGGTCATAACTAACTGCCTAATCTCTGCAGAATACTTTATTTATATTCATTCATTCATGCATGCAGCAAATACTTACTGAGGAACTACCATGCATTTAGCAGTCCAGTGTCTCTCAACTCTGCTGTTATAGGGCAAAATCAGCCATGGTCAAGACCTTAACAAATGAATATGCTTGTGTTCCAATAAAACTTTATTTGCAAAAACAAGGGGTCATCGTTTGTCAACTTCTGAAATGGGGTAAAAAGAATCAGAAGTTTAAATGTGTCATCGATTTTAAATAGGATGATCACAGTGAGTCTCACTGAGAAGATAACATTCAATCAAAAACTAGAAGTAGGTGAGCAAGTGAGACCTGTGGCCCCAGGGAGGAAGAGAATTCCAGGTAGAAGGGGCGGCCAGTGCTAAAGTCCATGGCAGCGATGTGTCTGGAGTGCTTTGAGGCTTAGGAAGTAGCTCAGTCTAGCTAAGATGGAATATGGGTAACGGTATTTGTAACCACGTCAACTGGTATCTCCAATTTGTTTTCTCTTTCTTCCTTTTCTCCCCTTTCTGATGAATAAAACATGTTCTACTATATTGAGTAAGGGCTCAGAAATACACCTTTTCCTAACTAGGAAAAGTAAGCCAACATTGATATGTTTTATTTTGTTCCCATTAAAGCCTTGGTTTAACTCTGTATCGAGAACAGGGACAACAAATGAAGGGAAGAACATCTAACCACCAAGCTTTCCACTAGGAATGTTTAACTAACACATTCTAATCCTCAGCAAACCTAGCAGAATAAAAGTTTATAATCAAAAAAGCAACTAAAAACTACTGCCTTTTTATTCACCTGACTGTTCTGTTCCCGAAGTTCTTTTAAGAGGCAGTTGACCATAATGTTTTTACAGAATCAGGAGACAGGCTATTTCTAAATTGTCAACAAAGCCGTCTTTGAAAAAGAATTCTCTGAATCCAGGATCCTGATGTGCTGCAGAGGAAGAATAACATGAGCCTCCAGAGAAAAGCAAGTGTGTTTTCTCAAGTCCACAGGCTCACTCAGGGTGGGCCAGCGCACCTGTGTCCACGCCCGAGGTGTGCTGACTAGTGGGGGGGACGTGTGTGTGTAAATGGCTTTTCATGCAATGTCTGATAGAGTCCACTTGTAGGGCAACTTGGAATAATAACTTAAATTATATCCTATCTTGTTCCACGAAAGTATTGTTTTTATGAAAGGATAATACAGACAAGAACAGAGGGTAAAACTAAAGCCTGGGTAAGATTAGCAAGCCAAAACATGGCTCAGGCTGCCAACACCTCACTGTCCTCTCAGCCTTGCCCCGTACCTTCTCCACCTTTCTCTGTGCTTCAGACCCCCTGGAATTCTTCTTTCAGCCGCCAGAATGCGTGGCAGGGCTGTCCCCTTCTGGTTGGGAATGCTAGTGCCCCACCTCTGTTAATCAGGTAACTCCTACTCACCCTTGGGTTCAAAGGGCACTTTTTAAAATTAAATCCAGTCCTCCTGCTTTGCACACTCATGGTGTGAAGCACTGTTTCCTCCAGAGCACTTTTTAGCTTGTAGTGTACACATTCATCTGAGTGATTAATGAATATCTCTCAGCCTCTTCCACTAAGGCGGAGGCTTCATGAGGTCCCCTCCTTGTGTGCCCCATCGTATCTCCAGCAGTGCCTGGCATGTAACGGTCACTGCGTAAATACTAGTTAAATAACAGAAGCCTCCCTGCAGTCAAAGGAAAGAGATAAGCATGGTGAGTTAAAATATTTACAAAGTCAATAAGTAAAAGCAAACAGCTTTTCCCGCATTTTGAGCAAAATTTCTCCCACGAGTCCTCACAAACATAATGTGGTGTGAGTGTGTCCACAGCATCCTTTCACCGACACGCCGAACACATCTCCAAACAGCTGTTTCGTACGTCGTCGCTCAGCGCAGTGCCCCGTCGACACGCCAAGTCAGCGTTCAACAGGAACAGCGCTAGGTGATCCGAGAACAGTTTTCTCAGCGTTCTGGTGCGAAGGTAAAACAACGTTAGTGGAGCTGAGGGAGAAGAACTGCGTGTCCTTCAGGCCCTCCTCCATAAATGTTTCTTCCAGCCAAGACTGTGGCCTGATTAGACAGCTGAGAGTTGGTTACATTCTCTGTGAACACGTAAAGGGCAAACCCACGTTCACTCTGACAATTAGCTAGAAAAAGGGTGATTATTCAATTGACTTGTTCGGAGTAGAATGCGCATTCAGCTGGAAAAAGAATGACTCCTGGGTTCCACTCACTTTTGAAGGAAGAGCATGGTTCACACTCCCCTCTTGTGGCCACTTTCAAGTAAGTATCCCGGCCTCCACACAGGAGCATAGTAAGGCAAACCAGCCACCAGATTTCTTTGTTTCTGAGAATCACTTATTCACTTATTCTTCACTTCTCTAGAATGCCGGATCAGTTTTTTGAAAACTGGCATGATGTTTAACAGCATCTTAAAACGAGGATCAATAGATGTTGTATTAAATTTGCAATGATCAATGTTTAAAAATCTCAACATTTGAGCTAAAGCTGGTGGAAGGTTTGATGCAAAAGCATACGAGGCCTGATCATCCATTGCCCATTACCCTTCCATAATTATATGGGTTTTCTCTCAATCCGTGCAATTCAACTAGCACACCGTAGATTTGGGCGTTCTGGAGAGGGCGGGAAAGAATGATCTGCTGAATTAAACAATAGAGTCACCAAATGTTCATTTTACATGTATTTATTGAGCAATTACCACTGTAGGAAAGCAAAGTTATGTAAGAAATAATGCCAGTTTTAAAATATCACCTAATAAGGAGAGGTTCCCTGTATACCTATTACCCGATGAAAGTGAAAAACACCCCCCAAATTAAATGAATGTGCTATTTCTCTATGATAAAGGACATAGCCAGAGATGGAAGGAAAGGGGCAGATGATGAGCTGCTTCCTCTCAGTCTGTACATTCTACTGCAGGACAAATACAGATACAGCACTTACTCTAAGAACCTTATTAAAGATTATGCTGTTCACCTCAGACCCATGAGAGGATGTGTGTGTTATGTGCCACTGAGTCAGTCCCACATCCTGGTGACCCTATACATGAGTGATGTCCACTGTGTTTTGTCCTCAACAGCTCTGCTCAACTCCTGTGGTGTGCATCAGAATGGCAATCATTTTTTAAAAACACACAGAAAATAATAAATCTTGGCAAGGATGAGGAGAAATTGGACCCTTGCGTGCTATTGTTGGGAATGTAAAATGCGACCGCTACTGTGGAAAATAGTATAACCACCCTTTGAAAAACTTAAAATAAAGTTACCATATGGTCCAACAATTCCCTTCCTGGGTATGTACCCAAAAGAATTGAAAGCCAGTCTCACAGAGATATTTATATACCCACATTCACAGCGACATTATATATAACAGCTAAAACACAGACGCAATACAAATGTCCATGGACAGAGGGTGAATAAGCAAAGTGTGGTATGTATGTACAATGGGATATTACTCAGCCTTAAAAAGGAAGGAAATTCTGACACAGGTTACAACATAGATAATATTATGCCAAGTAAAATAAACCAAAGACCAATACTGCATGATTCCACTCACGTGAGGTACTTAGAGTAGTCAAAATTGCAGAGACAGAAATAGAAACGTTATTGCCAGGACTCTGAGGGGCGGGGGCAGTGGGGGTGACTGTCTGGCGGGTGCAGTTTCGGGTTCGCCAGATGAAAAGAGTTACGGAGCCAGATGGCTCTGACGGCTGCACAACATTATCACTGAACTGAATGCTTAAAGCGGTTAAGGGGCTACGTTTTATCTCATGTGTATTTCACCACAATAAAAATTATTTTTAAAAATATGCTATTGAAACCAAGATTTAATACCTAACCTGGTTTCAGTTTCAGCCTTGCCCAGGAAGTTCATCTAAACTCGATAATCTGGAACTTTCTGGTCAGCATCTGTGAGGTAATCTGCCTATTAGACCGTACTGTCTCCCCAAATGAGGTGACCTTTCCGGAAATAATCCATTCTTTAGTATATGACTTCCTTGTTCCACCCCCTCCATGCCTTTAAAAATCTTTCCTTTTCTGTAGCTCTTTGAAGATTCTTAGTTGGATCTTGGGTTAGCCGAAAAGCTCATTTCGTTTTTTCTCTGTGATGGCTGTAGTAGCACTTAGTTGTCTTGAACGTCATTCATAATTTTTTATTGGATTGTATTGTGACAGCTGTCATATCAGTGTGCCTTTTAAAAATCTTATTAAAACTGGTGAATTTTTGTGTAGCTATTTTAATATTAAAGATGGAAGAAAGTACGCAACATTTTTGGCATAGTATGCTTTATTATTTCAAGAAAAGTAAAAATGCAACTGAAATGCACAAAAGAAGATTTGTGCAGTGCGTGGAGAAGGTGCTGTGACTGATCGAACGTGTCAAAAGTGGTTTGCGAAGTTTCGTGCTGGAGATTCCTCGCTGGACGATGCTCCACAAGGGGGTGAATGGATTGAAGTTCATAGCAATAAAATTAAGACATTAATTGAAAACAATCAATGTTATACTGAGTGGGAGATAGCTGACATACTCAAAATATACTCAAAAGTTATTGGTGAAAATGAAGAATGTGTCTTTTATTTTACTGAAAAAATTAAACAGACTTTTTGGCCAACCTGATACCTGCTTAATGGGATGCTACCAATTCATAAATTGTGCAATAAAGCCAATTAGATCTTTAACATTCAGAAAAAATATGCCATTGAAATTCAGAGAAAGAATAACTTCCAATTAGAGGTAGCAAAGAAGGCTCCTTGGGAAGGATGCATGTGTATTGAACTTTGAAAGATTGGTAGGATTTAGGCATGAAGGTTTCAGGCAGAGGAAACTACCTAAGCAAAAGCATCAGGGTAGAAAATTACAAAGCCAGGAAAAGTGAGGGAAGGGAAGAGAATACATAAAGTGGCAGATCGCTTTGAATGCTTGGTTCATGGGTTCAGAACTGACTTGGTAGGTGGTGAGAAGCTATTGAAAGCATGGGCAAGAGATCTTCACCATGCTATTGTTGCTGAATCCCAACCAACCGTTAGCATACAAGATGAATAATATTAGAATTATGAAAATTTTGCATTTCCTTTGAAAAGCAACTATAATGTTTTCCAAAAGTTATTCCAACTTGTTTCTTTATAAACTTTTTAGGGTAATGAATACTGTTACAAGTATTTTGTAAAGTTCAATAGGAAAACATGAATGGCTCAGTTTCTCCACCCACAGTAACTGATTACAGCAGAGTAAAAATTGTGTATTTTCATGCATTTGTGTTTCAGTCAGTCAGTGAGGCTCACTAGTCAAGGGGGCAAAAAGAATTCTTGGGAGGGGCAAAAAATCCTATTATTTTTAATATGTATAAAATATAGCTATACACATAGTACATAAATACCACAGTATGTCTGTGGTATTACAATTTCACTGAGCAGGGTGAGGGTGGGGATACAGGAAAAAATATTCAAAACCCCTTGGGAAAGTGATCATGAAAAGAAATTTTTGAGAAATACTAAACTAGAGAGAACAGACATGGTACAAATTGTTCGTTTTGTCTCCGTTTGAGTGGCCAGCCAGCTAATGCGAGCGTCCACGCTGGCCAGTCCTAATCTGGTTCCTTACCATGCGCTAGAACTCAGGCCTCCGCGTCGTGCCACCAACACTCCTGTGCACAACCAGACCACATGGAATCTCCGTGACACACCCAGGATGCTCTTTCACATCTGAAATACTGACAAAATACAAATGCCGCTGCTCAAAACAAGAAGAAATCACAATCACTGGGACAAATTTCCAGAACTGGATTGCTTCATTACACAAACAGTACTTCTTAGTCTAAAGCGTCTTGCTCTGGAAACTTAACACTAGAGCCAAAAAAACATCAGACAGATTTGGAGTGGGGAGGCTTTTGGCTAGCAAGAGCAGAGTGACCTCACCCGTGAGACGGCCAGAGGATAAGCTTGGTCTTGGTGAATAGGACACATCCTGCAAGTCAAATGCACAGAAACATTAAGAAGTCCAGCTGCATCTCACTTGGACAAGAGATCCACACACCAGGCGATTTGATGGATTGGGCTCTGTGTTAATCCCAAGGTGAGGTCAGAACACAAGAACAGTTACACAGCTCACATTGCTAGTGGGGAGCCCACCTCAATTTCCCCAAACTCAATGAGGGCTCTGTTCTGTCGGAGAAAAGTCAGTGACATAGGACTCCAGGGACTGATGTGAGCAGCTGCTGTTTTTACAGAGCTTGACTTAAAGGATGTTTTTCATCCTTCTGCCTGAAAGTAATCATCCCTCACAGAGTATATTAGCAGTTTCTGTGGAAAGAGGAGGCATTCTAATTTCTATTACAGAAAGCTCCATGACAATCTCAGCAACATCTGGCTTCCATAGTAGTGGCCTTCATCATCACCTTTTTTTATTATTATTATTATTATTTGTTAATTAATTAAACCTTAGTGCAGCCATGCATTTGACAAAGCACTATTTGAACATCATCTCTTTTGCTCAAAATTGTCCTGCGATGTAGGGATTATTATAATCCTCATTTGACAGATAAGGGCATGGAGACACAGAGAGGTTAAGTAATTTATCCAAGGTCACACAGCTAGAAAGCCTCAGAGCTGTGACTTGAATTCGGGTGTGTCTGACTCGTCAAGTCTCTACTATACTTCTTCCAGAGAGAGGAAGGATTTTAAAATATATTCTGTCCTCTAAGAGCTTAATTGGTATAATTCCGATTAAGAGGTAGTAGAATTGATCTTGGGTAGTGTACAACGGCATCAGTCTTTAGCAAGATACTATTAGGCCTTCTGAATGTCCTTTGTTAATCTGGCACCTGATAAGGAGGTAGGCACAAATGATTGAAAGTACTAGAAAATGGCAAGCATCGAACTCCTAATGTCCTTCAATTTAAAATTAACTAGTTCCGAGTCAAAGTGCAGGATATATGTGCTGATGTATAACTTTTGGGGCTGGAACTCAGACATATGTGTCTAGCACATTGCTAATGGATTTGATAGTCCATGTTCATAATCCCAATGCCATCAGACTGGGTTCTTTCGGAATCTTTCATAAGTGACTAAAACTTCTCCAAGGACAACAAAAATAAAAGTTTTCTTGCTATTGGGATGAAGGACTTTAGGGATATGAAAAAGGAGACAGCTCTTGACTACTAAATGAAAATGTGCTCACACACAGATACAAAAATATTATCGTGAACTTGACCTC
>PVJI01008910.1:35958-68439 GCA_004026765.1 Micronycteris hirsuta
GGGGGGACAGGGGGGACAGGGGGCGGGAGGGCGAGGCACAGCGCAAGAGGCAATCACACTCTGATGTTCCTCTCCTTCTCTTTCTCCTTCCCTTCCTCTCTCTCTAAAAATAAATAAAATCTTTAAAATAAATAAATAAAAATTCCAGGAAAAAAAATACATGTTAAAAAATCTCCTGCTTTGTTCCTCAGGCCTCTGCAGTTTTACTTCTATAGCTTTCAACGTCATTCTTTAAACTCAGTCATCCACCTCAAAGTTATGCTCAATCATTATTTTCCTGATGTCCTCAAAGATTTCTCATGTTCCTAGGATCCAATTTTCACACGATAACTCCCATTTCGTAATCTCTTGTCATGGCTCCTCTGGGATTATCCACAACCTGGGAAACTTCGTGCGGCACGCCCCCTCCTGTTGAGCGGCAGCCCCCCCCCCCACCACCACCACTGTTGAGCTGCACTGTGTTTGGTAGACCCAGCTCCCTCTAGTGGGCAGCGCTGTCACTGCCACCAGTCTCACCAGGCACTCTGCCGCTGCTGAGCACTGTCACTGCCAGTCAACGGCACTACTGCCATCGCCCCCAGTGGCTACACTGTGCGTTCTTGCCTGTGGTTAAAGCCGCTGAAATGCCAAAGTAGGTCTTGCGTTCCGGAGTCACCTACACACCGAAGCGTGCTGTGCTTTTCATTATACTGAATCACCTGGGTATGAAGGTAGGGCTGCTTATGCCCTGGTTTTCAAGCGATTCAATTAAATTACTTGTTTCAGTTAAACCCAGATTTCCTTTCTCCCCAAAATGCACTTGAGTCCATTGGGGCTGGTCTAGGGTCAAATCTAAGGGATATAAACCATTCCACCACGCTACTGGTTACATTATTGAGCTAATCTTGTCTGCCTAGCTTCCTGTGCCTTTAGAATGAGCCTTTCCCAAGAAGCCTTTGGCTCCTCCTGCGGGGCCCACCCTACTCACCCCTCAGACATGTCCGAATTTAATCAGTAGAGCATAAAACCAGGTTCAAACTGGACCCACAGACCAGAGACCAGAATTGATTCATAAATAGCAGTGACTTTTTTTTTTGGGTGGGGGGGGAGTTTTGCTGATATCAACACTGAAGAATAAACATCACAGTTTGTTAGTGTGTCACAAAATTTCTTTACTTAATTGGACTTCAACACTTTTCCATGACCTATCCACAAACGTATGTTGTAGGAAACCACTAAAAGAAACAGGATTTTGGCCGGGATGCTAGAAGGGTACCATTTGCTGCTTTACATAGTGTCTTACATGTTTTTCTGGAATTTTTTTACGTTATGAATTCTACCACTAATCATATTTTCCTCATTCCTTTGGTCAGCCAGAAGTTTAGAGTCAAATCTGCAACTTACCTTGTAGTGGGTTGGATTGTGTCCCTCAAAAGGTCTCAAACCCCTGGGAGCTATGAATGGAACTTCATGTGGAAATAGGGTCTTTGCAGATGTAATTAAATTAAGATAAAGTCATAGTGGATCAGGATGGGCCTTAGCGCCAATTACTGGTGTCCTTGTAAGAAAGTAGGGCACGGAAACTCAGACATGACACACACAGGGAAGAAGACCATGTGAAGACTGACATAGAGATTAGAATGTTACAGCTACAAGCCAAGTAACGCCGGAGATTGTTGGAAGCCACCAGAGGCTAGAAAGAGGTAAGCTTCCTTACCTAAAGCTTTCTTAAGGAGCCTGTGACTGCTGATTTCAGACTTCTAGCCTCCAGAAGTTTGAGAAAATAAATTTCTATTGTTTTAAGCCACTCAATTTTGGGTAATGTGTTATGGCAACTGTTGGAAACTAATAGAGGTTTTGGTACTGATAACTGGCACTACTATACCAAACTCCCAAAAATGTAGAAGTGGCTTTGGAATTGGATAATGGGTGGTAGTTGGAAGAATTTTGAGACATATAATAGAAAAGTCAATAGAGTGCCTTAAAGAGATTGCTGGTAGAAATATGGACATTAAAGAGATTCTGGTAAGGGCTTAGAAAGAAGTATGAACTGTAGAGAAATCTATCATTTTAGAGAACACCTATATTATCATGAACAGAACGTTGGTAGAAGTATAAATGTTAAAGGCAGTTCTGGTGAGGTCTCAGTGGAAACGATAAACATGTTACTGGACACTAAGGAAAAGGCAACCCTTTCATAAAGTGGCAGGAACTTTGCTGAATTATCTTCTACTGCTGAGTGGAAAGCAGAACTTGTACACGATGAGCTTGAATAATGAGCTGCGAAGATTTCCAAACAAAGTATGGAAGGCAGAGCTTAGTTTCCTTTTGCTAAAGAGATAAATGGAGGAAGAAACTACTAAGCAAAAAAGGAACCAGAACTTAATAATTCTGAAAAATTCTCAGGCTCCAAATAGCAAAAAATGGAGAGAGCATTCTGGAAGGAACATCAAGGGTATTGCTACAGAGATTAGGCACGTGAATGTGACCCATGGATACAATCAACCTTCTCAGCGATGCCAGGAATACAGGTGAATTTATCCAGGAAACAGCTGTGGAGGACCTTCTTGTCTGATGACTTGACCCTCACAGAGTACACAGGAGACCCAAAAGTTCCTTGAGAACGTTATATCAGCAGAATACTTCTACGCTGGACTGAAAAGGAGAAAGACAGAATGAAATAAAGGCCATCAGACTTCCAAAATTTTATACAGCTACAAATGTGTGTTATCCTTCCAGGAAAAGAAAGAATGATTCCTGTTATGACCTGAATTGTATTCTCCCAAAATTCATATGTTAAAGTCCTAACCCTCAGTATCTCAGAATATGACTATATTTAAAGATAGGACCTTTAAAGTAATTAAGGTAAAATGAAGTCATCAAATATAACTGATGTTCGTAGAGGAGCTTAGGACACAGACCCACACTGAAGAAAGACCCTGTGAAGACATGGAGAAGACAGTCATTTGCAAACCAAGGAGAGAGGCCTCAGAAGAAACCAACTCTGTCAACATGTTGATATTGGACTTCTAACCTTCAGAAATGTGAGAAAAATTCCTGCCGCTGAAGACATCCAATCAGTGGTATTTTGTTACGGTAGCCCTAGCAAATGAATACATGGTGTAAGCGAGGAGGAAGACCCTACAGGTGTTATGACCTGAACTGTGTCCCCCCACACAGTCCGTATGTTAAAGTCTTAACTCCCATGGTGACTGAATTTGAAGATAGAACCTTTGAAAAGGTAATTAAGGTTAAATTAGGTCACAGGATGGAGCCCTAATCCGGTAGGATTTGTGTTCTTACAGGAAGAGGAAGAGACACCAGAGGTGCATGAGCCCGGAGAAAAGGCACGTGAAGACACAGTGTGAGCAGACAGCCATCTGCAAGCTGAGGAGAGTGGTCTCAAAAGGAACCAACCCAGATAGCTACTTGATCTTGGACTTCTAGCCTCTAGAATTCTTATTGGAAAATAAATTTGTTATGTAAGTCATCCAGTGTGTGGTGTGTTGTTATGGTAGCCCTCGCAAACTAACACATGGTGTAAGTGAGGAAGAGGGCCCTCCAGGCCAGGTCCTGGCCAAGATAACTATCGACACTATTTTCATGCAGCTTCCCTTCATCTGTACGCACTTCCCCTGCTCCAAGGGAACCACGCCCCCTTCTGGCAATGAGTGTGTGTCGTGTCCCTTAGACTCCTAATAGGCGGGAATGATATTACTTCCATATCACCCAGAAAGGTGTGCTATGTATAAAAAAAGGCTCATCCACTGCTTGAGGATTGATTTATAAGTTCTTTAAACTGTCATTTGAATCAGAACTTCTTAACTTTATGGAACCCGAGTGCAGAAGTTCATAGATGGACTTTAGGAGCTTGTCCACAGCTTTCATCAAACTCTCAAAGGGACACCTAGCACTTAGAAGGTTAAAAGACACTTAAGCTTGACACTGACTTTTGTTAAACCATTCTTCCCAGTACTCATGTTATGCAGGTCAGTTCTTATTCAGTAATGCAATAAGCTCTTTATTAGTCAAAGTGCTCCCATCACATTTAGATACCAGATAAGCTTCTAAATCTGAGCTACGGCTCCATCTGTTAAGTGGGTATTGCTGTAGGTTTATTGTCCTCAGCTTCATGAGCTGAATTTTATAAATGGCGACTTCAGAAACAATAAGAGGTTGGATATTTGCCCACAAACATTCCCAAAATAAAGCCATACTTAAAAGACATTGTGGATTCAAGGTCCTTTTTTTTTTTTTTTTTCAAAAATTCCCTACTTTCTATTTATAATAAAACAAAAAAAAAAAAAAAATACAGTGGATCATTTTACTCATGTCATAGATTAATAAGACCTGGAGAAAACATCCACTATAAGAGTCAAAATTCTCAGGCTTTGCCACCTGCAAATGAACCCTCACGGTACATATTTACACTTAAGAAATAAGTCCAGTTTACTTTAAACAAATTATTTTTTATGCTAACATAGATTTCTATAAGAAATTTCATTTTGATCATTTTATAGAAACATAAAATACTAACTTCGATATTAGAAAAAATATTTTTGGTGGTCAAATCTTTTTACCATCACCCTCCAGCTAAAACTTTCTCTACACTCTCATTGAGTCGATGTAATCACCTGAAATAAATCTCATAAAATTATTTTAAGTAGACAGGAAATGGTGTTAGAATAAGAAGTTAACATTTGGGATCTCAGGGGAAATTTCCCTTAGCTAACTAACTGGGCAAGTCTTGAGAAACTCGTGTCCTGCTTTCTCTGCAGTAGGAGCTCCCCCCACCCCACCCCCCTCCCCCGCCACCCAGGCCCTCAGCAGCTGGTGGAGATGCCCGTGCCCCACACGGCTCAGACGCACGTGTGCACGGAGGCAGAGGAGAAGCAACGTCAAACACAGCCTACTCCTTTGATCTTTCCTCTGAGGAGACGGTCCACACCCTAGACCTTGGCTGAGGAAAAACATCCCATTGTCTGAGGCAAATGGACATCACGTCATTTCATCCTGTGCCTGGAAAGGCAGTTTGAAACAAGTCATCCTGATTCTAAAGACCTGAGACGATTCCCAGCGGCGCCATGACTTGTTTTCTGCTCCTAGGCAAATTGCCCAGTTTCCTCTGCGCCCAAATTTCCCCATCTGCAAAAGAGAGGTAATTCCTGTTACTTTCCTCTCGTGGTGTTCTGAACAATACACAGGGCCAATGTGTGTAATATAGTCCTTGAAGACAATTGTCTGAGAGCAGAATTGCCCAGAACTAGAAATGGAGTTTTATTTATTTTTGTTTTTATTGGTTTGCTTTTGGCCTGACATTGGCATAAGTGTAGAAAATCTAAACTCAATTACATTACCACCATTCATCTCATGGTGATGGAACATTTACAATATGCAAAACACTGTGCTAGGCACATGGAGAATACAGAGGGTCAAGCTTCCACCTTCAATGAGCTCATAGCTCACTTAGAAAGAGATATTATTGCATAAAGGTTGAATACCACAACATAGCCATTGCCATGGTAGCTGGGTTGACATCCCACTCTACAGCTGACCAGCTAGAGACCCTGGAAAAATTACTCAGCTTTACCAAGCTCCAGTTCCCTCATGCAAATCACAATAGCTAACACATGTGTCTGCTGGGTGGCAGGAGGTATTCTCTGCACTGAAGTTTACACAAAACTCAGAACAAACCACCTGAGATCAATGCTATTATTGTCCCCACGCTTGTATTCTACATGCTATTGATACTGCTGCTGAAGCTGAGGAAGGTTATATAACTTGTCCAAGGTCACACAGTTAGGAAGCGGTTAAGCCAGGATGCAAACTCTAGCTGCGTGGCCTCAAAGTGTGCAGACTTTACCGCTACGCTACACTTCCCTCAAATGGGATCGTAGTAGTGCTCACCTCATGTAGACTTGTAAGGACCCACTAAAATAATGCATAAAGAATGTTAACTTGGTATGTGAAGCGTAATAAACGTGCAGTAAACACAGAAGTAGCAGAAGAGATCAGGCACATATATAAGTCACCAGAATGTCAAGTCAAAAATAAATGCATGCCTCCAGCCTATTTCATGGACAAACTCCTTCTTGCAGACCAATCATTATACAGGGGGTTACAGTAGGAGGTTGTGTTGGGGGAACAATAGTCTGTGAACTGCAATATTTGAGAATCGGATACAGTGACCTGTAATTTGAAGGAGTGATGCTTCATACATACGTACATTTCTGAAGGTCATTTATAGAAAGGTTAAGTATCTGAAGGACCCTGCTTTTATTAAAATTTAGACTGTCTTCGTGAGAGCAGTTTCTAATTAAGCAATGTGAAAATGCATCCACTACAATTCTTCTCCCCTTCATTCACTCCCACCTCCCAATTTCCTTTAGGAAGAAAGAACTGCATGCAGTTTTCTTTTTTTTTTTTTTCCAAAGTCTTAAAATAAAAATCCCCTAAAAAGGGATCTGGCTTATAAAACCTTTTAGAGTTGTTTAGGGGAAAAAGTGCATAAGGAGCCAAGCGCTCATATTCTGGCCAAGTTATGAGCTTCCCGAGAACAAGAGCTTGAGGGGAAGACTGTTAACTCTTTCCCTGTCGGTCTGCTCTGCTGGCAGAGCTCATTGCACCCTCGGCGGAGGCCAGCCTGCCAGAGAACTGCAGGAATCTGCAACAAAAACGATGACAGTCTGAAATACGCCCCAGTGCCAACTTCCGAACTGGTCTGTCACCTCAGACCCTGACTAGGTGACAGAGCAGCAGAGTTTCAACTCCGATAGTCTTGAGTGTTTCTGGGCAAGGAAGCAAAGCTAACAAGGGAAGAGATTTAAAGAGTATTGGGCATTTATCAAACTTATTTCCTGGCTGTGTGCAAAAAGGGGATTTGACTTCCATTTTCTGCCAAGGCTCTGGGTCCAGCCACCGGAAGGTAAGTTTTAATAAGTTTACTGTATCATCTAATTGCATTTGCTTAACTGACGTGCATGATCCGATGAAGATATCTAAGATTTTTGCCTAATACAAAGCCATTCATTTATTTTTTTAAATTCTTTTGTATAATTTGTAGAAAAGTTACTTAACAGGGAATTTTAACTCTTGTATTCACGTTTCCTTTTCTCCTCCAAAATTAAATAGTGCTTACTAGTCGATGAAAGGTGCAGTGCAGAGCAAGAACACAAATGTAGAACTATTGCCAGCTCCAGTTGCATCAGATCTTGGTTAAGTCTAAATCCCGAACTACGTTTTGTAGAAACACTTTACTGAGTATATTAAATAAATCATAATGAAAGTAGTTTTAAAAAACTTTCAAGTCAAGGTCATTTGCATGTTTTCCATGCCTAAATCATGTGAAGTTCTTCACTCACCACTATTGTCCTGGTCTGTACATAACAGCGATATAGAATGGAATATTTTGCTTCTACAAAAGGTAGAAAAATCCCTAATAATATATTCTTCTTTAATTATTCTTTAGTTATTATGACTATTATTCCTTTACTGGTTCCCTTTTTGTAGTTTTATGACTGTCTCTTGTCTCCTACCATTTTTAAGATGTTCATACACATGTAAAATTTCTAATTCCTCGTGATGTCTTACTTAAGCAGGAGAAAAAGAGGGGGGCACTCGAAGAGCTAAAGAGATTATGATAACTCATACTGTAAGGTACTATCATTTGTGGCTCTGTCTTCTAAGATAAAATAAAATAAATAATGCAAATCATGCCTATTCATGCCTCCAGGTATTAGAGGTCACCGTGCCGGAGAAGCCATGCTTTCTACTGCAGCTCATTACTGTTGATACTATAACCAAGAGGTGCTGCAGAAAGAGTATCTTTCTTCTACAGCCTTTAATCTGCCAGGAGGTTAAATGTGTCACCTTGGCACTGCATCTGAGCTGTCGTCTGGCCCAGGGCCTAAGTACACTGAATAGAAATGTTCACTCGGTCCCACTCAGCAGAAATCTTTTTTAAAAAATTGTCCCTTTCTCACAGATGCCGGTTTTTTTCTAGTTCACAGCTAATTCAGCTAAACTTTGAGGGTTATGACCATTGTTAACTATGACTATTTATGAAAATAAGATACCCATCTTAGGAAAGATTTAAGTACATATTTCTGTTCATTCAACAAGATCTAGCAAAGCCAAGCCATCTGTGTCAGCTGCTTATCATCCAAGCAACTAATGGTGCTTTCCACATTTTGGAAAAGAATATATACATGTTATTAATAAATCTTGCCTTTTTTGTTTCAGGAAATTTTGTGCAGCCATTTAGCAATTAGAGCACTGGGTTCTCTTCCAGGTCCTTTGGGGTTTAATCTCAATAGTTTCTCACGTGCACTTCCACATATCAACTAAGATAATAAAAGGTATTGACAAAGTGAAATGAATAGTGATGTATCTGGACAACTCCAAACATTACTTATTTTATTCTCCTCTTGTCTGCTTGTTATTTGTATTCAGCTGATTTTTAAGAGTACGCAAACACTGCTGTTTTAGTGAAGTTCACCAGGACGTCCAGAACGTGTTGTTGATCTTTTTCCACCAAGGACATAAACAGCTGTTGTTAAAAAACTTCAGGTGCCCTTTTCCTTCACACGTTGTTCTGCCACAGCCTTTGGTGAAGGAGAAGGGAGTCCCATAAACCCAGGAATTTCCCCAGTAGGCCTGGCTGCTCCAGAGATGCCCAGCTAGCCCGGGGTCTGGTTCCTGCAGGGCCCACAGGGCATCTCACCGCAAGAGCTGAGCCCGCAGTGGTGGTCCACGTGGGGCTAGTGTGGTTTTTGTTCTGGGCATCAAAAGGTACACAGAATTCAGGAGAACAGAGTGACTGTTGGAAAACGGTGCAATAAAGTGAGTGAGATCGTGGGCTCTGGAAGCATAGAGACCTGGCTTCTATCTGGGCTTCACAGACTCTGGAAGATGACTCTCTGAGCCTCAGTTTCCTCGTTGGTTGGAAATGGGGATCATAAAATTAGCTGCTCCCACAGAGAGTTGTTGTGAAATTTAGTGGAAAAACAGCTATGCCTGGTATACGGAGCAATCAATCGATCGTGGCTAATGTTAAAGCGCCAGCCTACCTATATGTCCTGAGTGGAGCTCTGTAGAAGGGAGTATGTGCCAGGTGTTCCCTCAGGGTTTCTTCCTTACACTTACAACTTTGCTGTATAATCTAATGTCAACGCCAGGTCGCTGCCTCCGAGTCAGCACAGCAGAGTGGACAGAGCCGGGTTCCAGAGTCTAACGCGTTTGGATTTGAATCCCGACCCTGCGTCTTACAGACTGTGAGCTAGGGCCGTTACTTCACACCTCCAGGACTCAGTTCACCCATTAACTAAGCAAATAATGATAATATTACCCACAAAGGGGTTGTTGTAGAAATTAAATGAGTTCGTTTTTCTTTAATGCTAAGTATAGCACCTGCCAGAGTACTAAACACACAGTGAGAAAACGTTTGGTTATGCACTCGGAATGATTTTTTTTGGTAGTAAAATTGGGGATCAGGAAAGAAATATTCTTTAAATTAATTATCTTTTTTATCCAAAGAACTGAAAAAATAAATCTGACACTATTGCATTCCCCCAGGAGCCTCAACATAAAGTATTTATTACTGTGAGTGTGCTTCATCAATTAGTTGCCAAGTCAAATGAAACCAGAGAGCTTTCTGTTTCAGATTGTCATTAAGGAAAATGAGAAGAAATGCTGCTTTGCAGTCAATTCTCTTTTATCAGACTACTTGGACAGGGGAGAAGGCCCCCAGCAGTTCTCCTTTCTTATATTTTCTAAAGGAAAGAATAGGGGTTTTGACTTGCTCTAGGGGGTATTTTTCCTCTCTAACTGAAATTCAAATGAGAGGATTTGTTTTTTGTTTTTTTTCTTTTTGCGGACCTCTCCCCTATGTTCCTGTCATTGAAATGTCAGCTGCTTTTTCTGGCCACATGTAGCAGGAGCAGCCTGTCGCCATAGCAATGAAAGGGTATAGAGAGACTCGAGTTCCATGGCCCACTCTGTGAAATAACTCTTAATCTGCTTTAAAATCCTTCTTTAGAAACGAAATCTTTAGTCCTGGCTTGTTTCCTTCCTATTATGCAACCAACTTACTTATACCAATTGCAGTAACTAAATGTTTTCTTTAAAGATTCAGTGAATAGATCTTAAGAAAATGAAGAAGGAAACTATTAAAATGGTGACCAGCTTATTGTGCAGTGCAGGGGAAAAACAACTGGGAAGGCAAGGAAAAAAAAGTAGAAATGACCTCACTTCATAGCTCATACTTCACACCCAAAATAAATATGTTTTGCAAGTCCCCGTTGTCTCCTCCCAACCTCAGGATGTGGGATAGATAGTACAGTGGTCATCCAGGGGGATTCTGGGGCAGGCAGCCTGGGCTCCCATCCTGGCACTCAAGCGTTCTAGTTGTTTTCTTGTTGTTGTTGTTGTTGTTTGTCTTATCCACTCTTTGCCTCCATCTTCTAATAGGTAAAATAGAGATGATAATAGGCATAAAATAGTCTTGGGAATTGAATGAGATACTGAATGTAAGACTCTTAGTACAGCTCTGACCAGTGGTGACGGTTGGTTGGTAAGCTCAGCAAGCTTCAGTTCCCCCGACTGTTAACCAGAGATAACGGTAAGTGCACAAGACTGTTGTGTGATTAACTGAAATAATGACTGTAAGTGCTCAATAAGTAGCAGCTCTTTTAATATTGTTCATCATAAGGTCTAACTCTAATAAGAATGGCTTTTTTTCAACTTGGAATCTCCCAGTAATGAATGAAGTATTATTGTATAAACATGAACCACTGATTTCCTAAACAGAAAAAAAGAAAAGAAAAGAACTAAGGCCTTTTACATTTATAATGAATAAAGAAGATTCTTTTCATCTTGATTAACACTAGGGCAAAAGGTGTTAACACATTTTATCTTTCATTAAATTGTTTTTTTTTTAATTAAAGCTTCTGTTTTAGTTTCTCCAGTGTTTTCCAGATCATGCAATTGTGTAAATAAGTAGTCTTTTAATCTTATGTATCAAACAACTAATGTATTCAATATTCTATCTTATGCAAAATGCCAGAGACACTAACTGGGGCAGGAATAGAGAGGGGCTGTGCTCTTGTGGAGCTTCCCATGCAGTCGGGGAGAAAGTCCTCAATCACATCATCGCATTGACAAGAAGTGCATACACTCCAACGTAAGGTGACCTCACTGCAAAGCCGTCTTCATTTTTGTAATGAAAAATTCTCAGCCAAAGTCTTTAGTCAACCTAAATGCACACATGGATAATAGATTATAATATATACTGAAGATATTTACACTGTTGTTACACATACATATTTCAAAATCTCGGTTTATTTCAAATATTTTTTACTTACAAAAATAACTTCTTCCATCCCCACATTTCATGAAACAATTTTATTAAAACTTCCTTATGCGTCTTTAAATTCGGTGTCCATGTTCACTGCCTCCACTCTGTAATTCTCCAATGCAGAGGGCGTCGTCAGTCCTCCGGACGCTGTTTACTGCACACCTCTGAGGAACCTGCTGATGCTGCACACTTGACCCCAAGCAGGAATTCTCATTCTGCGGTGACGATCTCTACATGTTAATTACTTACTATATTGCTTTTACCAATGCTCTTTAAAGGACTTATTTGAAACCACTTTAGTCTGTGAATTGTGGCTTTCTAAAATTGTTCAACTCCAGTGTTTGCCATGAAGTCACACCTCAAGAATAATTTCTAAATCTGCTTTTAATATCTTTATCTTCTTTTTCATTGTCAAGGTGAACTTAAAAACAAAAATAAGCATTGTGTGAGATCATCTTAGGCTCTTTTCTTGAAATGGTACTTTGCTGTTCAAAATTAAATAATTGAGAAAATGGCCTTGAATATGAGAGACCTGAGAATTCCTAGAATATAAGTCAAAGCCTGTTTTTTATAGGATAATGTTAGGGGGTAAAATTTCAAATAGTATTCAAGGTGTATTTTTATGCTTATACACTAAAATAAATGTTAAGAAGGCAAAGAAGGCAAAGCCTCTATCCTAAGAAAGTATGTGAGAAGCCTGACCTCTGTTCAAGGTCAATGATGGCTTTCCTCGATCCAAAGGTTAGATAGAGGTTAATTCTGTGGGGTGCGTGTGTGTTGGGTGGTGGTAGCGGGGGCAAGCGGATGTTTGGCAGGGGACTTCTGAGAGTGTGAGCACCTGGCGCAGAGACCCTGCAGTAGGAGGGATTGTGGCCTATTCCACAAACAGGAAGAAGGCCAGCTCCTCTGAGCAAGGGGCACAGCAGAGGGGGAGGCGAATCCCAAGCGACTCCCCATGAGGTCCTCTGACCTGAGCACTGAAGGCGTTTATCCTCTGCTTCATTCCTGGTTAACTGTATCTTTCACATCTCTGTTGAATTCTGGTTAGAGTCAAAGTTCTGGTAGGCATGAACCATGTCTATTCCTAGTTCAGTTGCACATGCTGGTGGGTTCAGCTAGGAAGAATGACCGGCAGTTGAAGGTCAGAGCTCCAGAAAAGTCTGTACCTTTTGAGTCTGAGTATATTATAGATACTCATTGGACTGAGCAGCTTGATGTCAGATGATGATGACTCAGCAGAGAACTCTAAATAGAAGAGCATCTTTTTTAATCCTTCAGATAACTTTAACCCCAAGCTATAAAGCTCTTCCAAGAGACTCATTAATACTTTAAAAACCCTGAAGCATCACTGTTAACTCAGGATCAGGTAACAACACGTATGTGTTAGCCAAAATATGACTAAAGGCTTTACTCTCTGATAACGAAGGCTTTGGTTATCATGTAAAGACAGGGTGAAGGAGAATGTTCTGTTTGGGTCTGCCTATTAACTACCTGTAATAATCATTTTGTTTACTGCATTTTTCTGAAAGGGAATTTTTTCATAGTTATAATAATTACTAAAAATAGCAGCCTGCAGGCTTCCTCTGATATAAACAAATTCAACAGAAGATACTTGTTCTTATTTGGAAGTGTGGAGGTACATAACCCAGGAATTGATATTCCAATAAGAAGAAGAAAAATAAAGTAACAGGGAAACAGTCAATATAAACCTCTCCTTCTTCTAAGGTATACGGTATGTCTTTCTCAGGCCCAAGGCCTGAGACCAGGTAAGATGAACAGATCAAGTATCAACCATCTGCTTTGGAAACCAAAAATGCTAAAGCAGGTTTTATTGATCCAGGAGGAAAGGAGGAGGACTTGTAGGTTTGGCTGAGGCTGCCAACCAAGGAGCCAACGACTGGGGAGGAACTCAGGCAAAATGAGGAAAATTCAGTCAGAAAGACTTGAGGTAGTAACGACCAGCACTACAATGTCCAAGAAACTGTTGCTGTGACCCATACAAGAGATGGAAGAGAATGAACTCCGAGCCTGGTCCTCCCTTTAGAGGTTGGCTGACCATGTTACACTCAAGTTCAGTGGTGGTCAGACAGCTTGTGAAATGCTTAAGAGAAAAGGAAAGATAAGGGAGATAAAAAGAGAGAAGAGGGTCCTGGCCAGATGGCTAAGCTGGTTGGAGTGTCGATCCATGCACCAAAAGGCTGCAGGTTCGGTCCCTGGTCAGGCACTTCAGGGAGGCAACTGACTGATGTTTCTCACACAGATGTTTTCTCTCTCCCTCTCCCTCCCTCTTTCTTCCTCTACCCTTTTTCTCTCTCTCTCTAAAATTATTAAAACCATGTCTTTGGGGGAGGATTGTTTTTTAAAAATGTACTAGAGACAAACATTTTTAAAAAAAACAAAGAGGTATGTATAGTGGGACAAGAAGTGCTCAGTGGAGACTAAGTTAAGTAGATTTAACTGGCACAGCAACATGCAGACTTCAAAAATAATATTTACCATTGTAAATGTAAACTTAAATTAACAGTAAACATTAATTCTATTAACGTTAAAAGGCTATAGGAACTGAAAAGAAATCAAATACAAACATCGACTCTGACCTAATTTTATTCTAATTTAAACTTCTAGAAAATATTATTGAAACTGAAATGGCACCAGTTGCAAATAAGAATTCAAAATGAACCAGAGCACCCAAAGCCTATTCTAGTTGTTTGTGCAAATTCATTCCTAAATCTAGATGAAGAATGATGTTCTAAGGTGTGTCAAGCTTTAAGTGCTCTCTCTTTCTCTAGGAAATACACATTAAGGACCAAGAGTCAGAGGATTTCATTCAGAGGAATGTCCTGTGTTTCCTACCAAATGCCATGACCAAGCAATATTTGCTATTACATGCACTGCTTTCCACCCCCCACTTGCAGGACCGGGCACTCTGTCTTGGAGGCCAGAGCTGACGTTGCTCTAGCAGAGATCAGGGGTGGCTGACCACGCGGAGCTTTTCCTGCTAGTGCCTTTCGGACCAATCTCTGCAGGTTTGCCTGGGCTAGCTTTCCAGCTAGTGGAAAACATTTTCAGGTCCTTTTCCTTGTTTTTCGAAGGACAGAACTTGTAGACCTGCTGAGAAATCTAATTATGATCTCCTTTCATGGTGAAATCTAATTACAACCTCTCCCGTGGTGAAAGCCGATTCTTTAGATACAAAAGGAAGCAAAACAAAGAGGTTTTAAGCAGGGGATGTGCCTGTGTTCTGCCTTCTCTCTTAGGCAACTATGCTGAAGGGCTACAGTGACCTTGGCTTGCTTTGCTTGGAAACCATGGTCGTAATCTATTATTACCCCTATTCCCATAACAAAGAAAAATATTTTCTTATCTAATGCCAGGATTTTCTGGAGATTTTTCAAGGATTCATTTGTTGGGTAAAACAAATTTTCAGTCACCCTCTTCACATCCATTTTTGATTCAGCAGGAGGACTTCTCTCACTGAACTTGGGATGCAGTGATAGACACGTAAAAAAGGTGTGCGTCACTGCAGCCTCCTCTGGTCTGTTTCTGAGGTCTTCGGTGTTCTTTGCCAGCCTTGCAGCCAGTCTGTGTGCTGGAGCACAATGAGAAAGCACAGTGCTGCTGGCAGAAGTGTCACCTAAAATTTCTAGCACTTAATTGAGATCCATGGAGACAGTTATCAAAACAGTCATTTATGGAAATACGTGTTTTACAAATACCTAGCATCAGTCTATAATTGCTGAAACAATAAAATTACTAACTAGATTCTAATCGATCTTTATCACTACTACGCAATCACTGTAATCCACTGAATAGGAATGAAACCCAGATTTGCAGCTTATCCCAAAAATGGGCAATATTTTTAGAAGAAATGTTCAGTCAACTAATAGGTTTTTAATTATGAGAGTGGTGAGAAGTGGTAAATGCTTTATGCTGTTTTTGAATGAGATGAAGTTTAGCCTAGGTTTAATGAAAGTGCTATGCCTATCTATATTATTAATAAGAGTAAATAAACAAGAATAAGAATCACCATTCAGAGTGACTTTCAAAAAGCTCTGAAAGCAAAGCATTTTTACTGTACTTGATTCAACCTGAGTTACCTGATCATCCATATAATATGAAGGGTCCCAGCATGAAGGTGGCCTGAGATCTATAAAAGTCAGAACAGTTGAATCTTGATCATGGGTTGACGAAAATGTGTAACTGGTTTCACGACACCATGTGGTCAGATCTTCACACTTGCACAATGGAATTATTCGTAATGCTCAAGCCATTGGTTCAGAAGATCCCCCAAACTTACGTAGGAACCAAACAACTTAGAGCTAACTCTAAAGCAACACAGCATTCTGTAAGAATTCAGAAGAAACAAAGTAGAAATGCTAAACCCCAGGTGTCTTCTTTCCTTCTTTTTCTCTTCCCTGACCCCCAATTTTAGCATGTAAGTGGGCTTTGAGGACCTCATAGTGGGGTGTTGGTTAAGCTTTCTCTAGGAAAACTTTTCAGTAATTTCTTTTATTTTTAACCAACAGCTTTTTACAAAGATTTTTAAAATTCACTTTCAGAGAGGGGGGAGGGAGGGAGAAAGAGAGGGAGAGAAACATGACCGGGTACCCCTCACACGCCTCCAACTGGGGACTTGGCCCGCAACCCAGGCAGGTGCTCTGACCTGGAATCAAATCATCTGCCTTTCTGTTTGTGGAACGATGCCCAACCCACCAAACTACACCATTTGGGGCATAATTTCTTATAGCATAGGTAGAGGAATACTAGATTTGTTTTAATCTGGGAAACTTTTGGGTTAAACCTCAGTACTCCCAGTGATCTTGAATTCAGTAGCTTCCTAATAGTCTTGGGGGTGGGAGGAGTGGAGTACCAGCATCAGCTCACTAATAAAAACAGTTCATGAATTTCTTCTTATAACCAGAAAATAATTTAAAGTGATTGATTTCAAAAGCAAATGTTTTCTTATAATTTAAAAAAATACTCTGGGTAGGAATGCCGGGAGTTACTATAGCCTGAGGTCTGAATAGGATGAACTTCTCTTTTCCAGAAGGTGACGCACAAAAGTCTAGCCCATGCTTATTACACATTTGGTTCTTTGTTGTTTTGTTTTTCTCACATTCCGCGGGTGACAGCCACAGGAAGGCCCGGGGCTGTAGCCGTGGCCGGACGTGGCTGACTCGCCTCAGGCTTCGCAGCATCTTGATAACGGGGTCGATATCTCTAATAGCCTGGTTATTAAGTGTGGTGCCAGGAAAACAAACTCAGCTATTGTACAGAAAGAATTTGTAACAGATTCTCTCGTATAGTACTATTTACCCAAAATACAACTTTGTTTCAATTGGCTAATTAAGCCAATTTTGATTAGGCAACTTTCTACATGTTCTGGTACTAACCATCTAAAAACAGTGTTTTTAGAACAAGTGTAAAATGTTCAGTCAGATTGCACTAATGAATTGGGTTCCCTCTGGGGTGGGAAGGGAAAAGAACAGAAAGACTAATTTACTTCTCAAGGTTGAGATTAATGCTGATATCATAACAGTCTAGAGAGTGCATGAAAAGAGAAATGGGGAAGAGCACCATAAAGGGAAACATGCCATGTTCCGACACAAAATACTCTCAAAGCTAGTCGCCCATATTTCCTTTTAAATCTCTTCGATCTCATAGCACCTGCAAGTCTTGTGATTATATCAGTGAAATCATCTTTATTAAGCACTAATCACATTTTAATACATTGTAGCTTTTGATTTCCTCCAAAGATGAGGCCTGCTATGCTTCATTTTAAAAAAAAAAATGTATACCCACTAAGACAATGCAGCTAAGGAAAAACTTTTTCCTCTACTTTCTTATGTTTAATCAGGCCCTGCAAACTAACCTGACAAGATAGGTTAAGAGAAGAAAATGACTTATTCATATGCACATAGGGCCCAACAAAAGTACTGATGTTCTGAACTGTTAAAGATAAATGCTTATGTACCTAACTTAGTAGGAGAAAGAGGGTGGGGAGAAGCGACTTCTGTGGCAAAAACAAAAACATTTCTTTAGGAAAGACAAATGGATGCTTAGAACAAACGGAGATAAAAGAGTCTGTGGTGTTTGTCTATAGAAGTATAAGCAGTCTTTTTGTCTTCTTCTAGATCATAAGTTTCCCCTGGAGAAGGGTTCATAGTAGGTTTACTCTTGGGATCTCTCTCCTGGGAGTAGAAGCCACTCCAAGAGGAAATTTATGGCAGTTCTCATTTCTCAGAAGTTTCTGTTTTTTAGTCGGAAAAGGGAAGCTACAAAAAGGCTTCCTTCTGCATCTGTTGAATCTCAAATGTCTTCATTTTAAAATAATCCTGGTACCAACTCTAAGGTTCCAAGCAGGTCCTCACAGCAACTATAGAAAGACTTAAAACAGGGCAGCATTGGGGAGCAGGAGGCAGCTTTGTTGGCAGGAGATCTGAAAATACTGAAACCCATGAATCCTAAACTTTGAATCAAAGGTTGAATTGGTCCCAGTCCCAGTAAGGAAATGATAGATCCGGGGGGGGGGGGGGGGGGGAAGAATCAGAGGATTGGAGGAGAGTATAATTAAGGGATTTTTTTTACCAAGGTGTAGGTAGGGTATAAAGAAGATACAAGGGGTTGTAGGAACAGGTCAGTAAGAGTTAAGCTTGCAGGAGCCAGGGAAGAGAGCATTTTCAGAAACCAGAGGGACACAGTCACAGGGAGGGAGCTGAGGAAGTGCATGCCCTGATTTTACTCTCCTCCGTCGCTCAAATCTCTCCTGCCAGTGATTTCCAGTGGCCGGACCCAACAGAAACCATCAAGCATGAGAACCTGATCATGCAATTCACACCGGCCCAGGGCAGCTCAGGATGAATCAGGCTGGAGCGTGGACATGGAGTGACTCTGGAGGAGCAAATGAAAAGTATCTACATATTCAGAGAAGAAAATCTCTCCCCGATGTGGGAGAGACAGGGTTCATAGCTGCAGACCAGCAGTGTCTTCTCCTTGCTCAAAAGAACCTTCTAGTGCTTCCCCCATGAAAGCATAAATAAGCTCAGGTTTTCCACCCTATTTTCAAAGAACTCTTCAAACACCAGCCGTGAAATCCATGAGAGTCTATTGTATCTGCTCCTTTCAGAGAAGGCAGGTAATGAGTAATTGCACCCCTGGGGAAAGCAATTATTTCTCCTCTTCAATGTGCTGGCTCTCCCCAAGGCACATGAGAAGTGCAAACCACGTGCTGAATCCTGGAGGGACTTCTGCTTGGACTGAGTGCTCCCATTAGTGGTTCACACAAGAACTAGTGGTCAAAGCCTGCATTGTTCCATGGGTCCCCACACCATGAGAATGAGGCTACTTGGAACTGTTCTTAGGTATGATTTGCTGTTTTTCTTAATCCTGGAAGACAACTACCCCAGTGAATAATTCTTCGTACATTCACAGAGCTGAAAGCACTTGAAATTCCTCTCCCAGCTTCAGCAGAACTTAACAACTGACTTGCTCTATTAACAAAAGAAGAGAAACAATTTCCACTGAATCCAAAGAGGTTTTATATTATGTTGGCAGAGTTTAACAAATAAAGGAAATTCAAATGAGAGTAGTCAGAGGAGAAAACTAAGAACCCAGCATTCAGGGCAAAGAAATTCCAGGGAGGTGGAAAGTAAAATTAATTAGAGGGTAGCGAGGAGAGCTAATGGCAGAGAAAGAATAGGATTAATGTATCTGATCATTTCAGTGGGGAGGTAGGCTTCCAAAGGTGAACCATCATGCTATAACGCTGTGAAGCAAATCGTTCAGCTATTCTTAGGTCCTGCAACATAACAATCGCCACAGGCAATCCGGTGAGCCTTACTCAAGAGTGGAATCAGACTTTATGAACTTTATGCAATGTGTGGCATCTTTTAAAAAAAAAAAGAAAAATCAAAATCAGGTGCAGAGCTTGTACAAATGAGACCTGAAGATTCTTAGCTTCATGCTACATCCACCTCTGGCCATAATCAAATGTCTGTGCCCCGAAGAACATGCAAAAAGGGAGAGGGGGGAATAAAGAAATGTGAATATTAGAAAACCCCACATTCACAGATAAAGAGGAAATGAGAGGAAAGATATCATAATATGATTTGAGCAAAGAAAAATAAATACAGCCAAAATAATTCCTTCCACTACCCCAAGGGGCAGGGTGTGGCGGACACTTTCTGAAGGGCTGGCAAATGCCTGAGGGAAAGAGCGGGCACTGACTCCATGGGCCCGTTCCATAAGCAGTTGTGAAATGAGACCCAGTGAGACCAGTGAGTGGTGAGTGGACAATAAGATGAGGAAGTCTGAAAGGAATGATGAAGAAGTGTGGAAATATGGCTATTCAACAATCTTGCCAAAGATAAGTCATGGGGATCCTGTAAATACAATTAAAGTAACCCTTCAATTATACATTATAGAAGATGGAGAATGTACCAATTTCCCCTGAGCTAGAAAAAGAGAGATGTATGAGAATGTTCCTGAAAAGCTACCCTTTTTGAAATTCTCGCATCCTGTGGTTTCCACGCTCCTCGTTCGTGACTGGGCACAGTGACACAGAGGGATGTTCAGGCGACTCTCACTGGAGGGGTATGATGTGGAGGTCTCGTGACAGATGGGGACACATGGGTGTATATAAACGAAGTGCTTGCCATTGTTCCTGGCTTATAATAAAATCTCGAAACTATCAGTCATCACATTAACTACTATATTAAACAGTCAGTGATAAAATCTACTTTTTCAGTAAAATAAGACTTTTATGAACATAAGTGATTCTACTACTAACGAATATATTTGAGTGCTATTTCACTCAAGATACTCAATGTTTATTCAAATTCTTTATTGCTGATTACAAACTTAGTGACTTAAAACAACTATTTCATAATATCTCAAGATTTTGTGGGTTGGGAGTTTGCGACAGTCACGCAAAGGCACTAAGAAGCCAGGAGGAACGCCCAACTGAAGGCCCGAGGGCCACATGCAGCCCAGGATGGCCGTGAATGCCACCCAACACAATACCATAGCTTACTTAAAACATTATGAGACTTTCTTGTGAACACTTGTTGCAGTGTATTTAATGGCTGGCCCAAGACAACACTTCTTCCAGTGCGGCTCAGAGATGCCAAAGTGTGGACGCCCTGCTAGAGGGCCCAAGGTGGCTCTGTTCACATGTTCTGTGCATTTGTGAGGACAGATGGAAAGCTAGGCTCTGCAGGGACTATTGAACTGTGTCTTCTGTGCTGTGGCAGTCTCTAAAACGTGGCTCGGGGATCCCAAAAGGAGTGTTCCAAGTGATCCAGGTCAAAATTCTTAAGGCTTCTTACGAACTAACCTCCAAAATCCTAGAACATCACTTTCGTCTCAGCGATTCCATCAAGTCACTAAGGCTGGTCCAGATTCAAGGGAGGAAATCTCTACTCCACCTCAACGAAAGAGCAGCAAAGATACCACAGCTTTCTTTACTATACTAGAGTGTTTATATATATTAAAGGGAAAATGTCAGAAATTGTCTGAAGACAGCTGCCCACAGGACTTGAATAGAGTTGACAGTCGTGGATATTTGGTTCTTAATGGGAGAACTGTTTCTGTGCCAAATGTTTCATCTGGACATTTGTTTTGATCATATACAGTTCTGGCCAATAAAAGAACTCTGGGCATTTGAAATTCCAATTCTTGGGTTTCCACAGAAAGGCCATACCTAAAAAAGTCAGTTTAACTGTCATTTTTCAAAATTCCAGATGAGGTTCTCCTGAAAGTTTGGTAATGAGACACTCTGCTCCTAAGGGAAGGCAAAAGGTCCTCCTCAAAGTTCCCTGCCACTTCTCTTCTTTAACCTCTCCAGACCCACGAAAAGAACAGGTGGTACAGAGGAAAGAAAGAAATAACTTAAGAACTCTAAGTAAAGGGATGAATTAAGTCTCTGTGAAGAAGTAATTTATTGGGGTTGTTAAGCTAATTTTCTGCCTTATGAATGTCTAAAAAATTATCTTTCACTTCATTTTTATAGTTAGTAAAATTATCAAATGACTATATATGATCACATTTGGATATCAAAACAATAATAGAAAATAAATAGGAAAGGTACTGTTATCTTTCCTGTTTTGTAGATGAAGAAACTTGTTGCTTGACCAGTCTCTTGGCTGACAAAATGTAGCTCAGGACTGGGGCTTGGATCTTCCAATTCAATACCAAGTGTTCTTTCAGCTATGCTTCTGCTTTTGAATAAGCTCACACATTTGGACAAAATCATATCTAATTTCACATCAACAGTGCATACTTAAGTCTTTAAGAATAATAACTCTGTATTTAAAAATGTGTCTAATTTTTGCACTTTTCTCCTAGAGTTTTATTTGCTCTTCTGCAAAAATAACAATCTGCATTTGTAGAAAGTGCACACCAAATTTGAATGTCTCAAAATATATGACTTTTTACTTACCCAAGAATAAGTGGTATTCATCATACTTAGCAAGAACGTCATGGGTTTCATTTTCAATGTACTTTGCAAGCAACAGCTAATTAAGCCTCCCTGTAATGTTCAGCATACCAGTTGTTTTCCAAATCTCTCTCCTTTCCCAGCACATTTGTTCAGTTCCTAAAATAAGAAGCTAAAGGCCATGAAATTATTTTGATCAATGTGTGGCAAATGCAATTAGCTCAGGAGACAAAAATGCCCAGTGACTTGTCTGAAGCACAATGTGGAATTCAGAGCCTTCTCCATGCTAGTTACTGGATTGTTCCACAAGGTCTTATCTTCCAAAATTCAACACCGCCATCTGCTTTGTAATTGAAAACTTGAGATGGTTTCCCACTTGGATCATTCTAAATGACAACCATATTCTGCCTTTAAGTTTTGTTTTCAATTTCTGGATGGAAATGTAAATAAACATGAGAACTCTAAAAGATTGTTCCATCCTGGGACACAGTAAAAGAGTCAGGGACTATGCAGGAAATGTTGGGGCTGACTCTCAAAAAATCTGCACAACTGGCCACCTAAGGTCATAGGACAAACCCTCTACTTATTCTATGTGTTTATATGTCTCCCCATAGCTATGCCAAGATTCTCAGCGTTCTAGTAGCTCCCTTGGAGTAAAGTCTAGGTAAAAATACCTCTTTCCCGGGACTAGAAGGACATTAATTCAGGAACATGCTCTTCTTCTAAGTATGGATTAGATGCATATAAAAAATTAGAATTTAAATGATTAAAATATAGGACAAGGGAGTTTGTTTTTAATGAGTGAAGTAAATGTAAAAATGTTCTGTAACCAGGACTCCTGGGCAGCGCCAAGTCCCCTGGGGGAAGAAGACATGAAAATAGAGAGGGGGGAAAAGTAAGGAGCACTAAAGGCTCATTTCTCTTGTCACTTAATACATAGTGATACTGATGAGAGGACCGGGCAGAGCAATGGGAAAATCACTTACCTGTTTATGTCGCTCCAGAATTTGCGAAGAACTTCCACACCATGAAGCTCTTTGACACTGGAAGGAATTGTCACGCCCATTCTATAGATGAGGTTTGGAGAGATTAAGTTGTTTGCTCGAAATAGCACTGAGTGCTTAGCAAAGCCAGGCGCAAAGCAAAAACCTCTGATTCCTAGTCTGCAGCCTGTTCTGCTGAGCCAGGTGAGAACCCTGGATTCTGAGTCACACTGTGGTGTTCTAGCCCTTGCTCACCTCTTACCTTTGCACATTGAGCCAAGTAATTTAGATTCTCCAAACTTCTGTTTCTTACAGTTAAATGTTATCTACCCTCCTTTCTTTCTTGGACTAAATGAGACGGTATACAAGAAAACAATTTATAAACTTGAATTGCTATATAAACGTAAGGAACATGTAACTGTGGCTGACAGAATGAATCGATATTCCTAGGGCCTTGTCTAAACACATCCTTATAGTTAAGCTTTTCTCTCTTTTCTTTCTGCAAAAAAGATAAAGAATCCCTCCTCTTCAGAATTAAAATTTCAACCTGTGCTTTAACGTTAGACCAGCAAATATTTATCAAGGACTTACTAAGATTCTATCACCTCACTTAATCTTCATTACCACTGTACAGATAAAGAACTGAGGATCAAAAAAACTAAATAATTTACCCAGGATTATGAAAATTAAATATTGGAGCCCAGGAAGTCTTGTTTCAGAGCCTATGTCATTAACTGCTGTGAAATATTAGCTACACAGTGACTCAGGCATCTTCTCTGTTTTCCCCTATTTCAGGTATCCATTCCTGCAAAACAATCCACCTCCAAATGAAAGGACTTAAAACCAAACCCCTTATTTGCACATGATTCTGAAATCTGTACTGGACTCAACTGGGTGGTGGTTCTTTTGATTTTGTCTGGAGTTACTCATGTGGCTCCAGCAAGTGGGAGCATAGCCAAGGATGAACCATCTCAGATGGTCTCTCATCCTCCAGGGTTCTCTCCTCGTGGTTGCTCCCCATCCAATGATCTGAGCTAGTCTCTAGTCCAAGTTTTTTTATATCAGGGTGGATGGCTTTCACAGGAGGACAAATCCTAGTATGCAAGTGCTTGCCAAGTCTCTGCTGGCATCATGCATCTAATGTCCCGTTGACCAAAACAAGTCACAGCCCAGGAGTTGTAGGTCACTGGAGTGATCGTTGCTTACCGCGATTCCTCTCTTCCTCTCTGTCTTCTCATGTGGGTTACTCATGCTTTCCCCTAAGCACACACGTACTTGGATGACCACATTGTAATGCAAATAAAATTTTCCTGTGATTGCACTTTCCCCTTACTCTCTGTTCTTCCATAGATAACCATCTTAAAAGCGTGATCTACTCTCACTGTCTTTACTGCATCACTGTCTACTCCCCAGTCACTACAGACCGGCCTCCACCAGCATGATGGCACCAGAACTACTCTCCCTCAACTCTCCGATAACCTCTGTATTTCCAAAGGCACTAGATAATTTCCTGGTCCTTTTTACTTTTACCTCTCTGCGACATTTAACGCTATACATTTTTTTATGTGACTCTCCTTTCTATCATCCTTTGCATCTTCAGCTCTTCCCATCCTGAAATGGACCTAATGGTCTTTCTTCTTTATAGACCAAGGCATTGGAGACAGGTGTACATGGGTTCATAGGACATGTGACTTTTTTTTAAATATATTTTATTGATTATGCTATTACAGTTGTCCCATTCCCCCCCCCTTTATTCCTCTCTGCCCCACATCCCCCCCATTCCCTGCCCTTTAGTTTTCGTCCATGGATCATACACATAAGTTCTTTGGCTTCTATGTTTCCTATACTATTCTTAACATCCCCCTGTCTGTTTTCTACCTACCATTTATGCTACTTTTTCTCTGTACTTTTTCCTCCTCTCTCCCCCTCCCACTCCCCTGTTGATATTCCTCCATGCCTTATATAAATCCCTTTAACATTTCATATAATAAAAGCTGGGTGATGATGAACTCCTTGAACTTGACCTTATCTGAGAAACACTTTATCTGCCCTTCTATTCTAAATGAAAGTTTTGCTGGATAGGGTATTCTTAGATGTAGGTCCTTGCTTTTCATGATTTGGTATACTTCTTTCCAGCCCCTTCTTGTTTGGAAGGTCTCCTTTGAGAAATCAACTAACAGTCTTATGGGAATTTCTTTGTAGGTAACCGTCTCCTTTTCTCTTGCTGCTTCTAAGATTCTCTCCTTATTTTTAATCTTAGGTAATGTAATTATGATGTGTCTTGGTGTGTTCCTCTTTGGGTCCAACTTCTTTGGGACTCTCTGAGCTTCCTGGACTTCTGGGAAGTCTATTTCCTTTGTCAGATTGGGGAAATTCTCCTTCATTATTTGTTCAAATAAATGTTCAATTCCTTGGTCTTCCTCTTCTCCTTCTGGCAACCCTATGATCTGGATGTTGGGCTGTTTATAGATGTTTCGGAGGTTCCTAAGCCTCTCCTCATTTTTTTGAATTTTTGTTTCTTCCTTCTGGTCCACACCGTTGATTTGAGTCCCAGTTTCCTTCTCTTCCCTATTGGTTCCCTGCACATTTCCCCTCATTTTCTTTAGCATATCCTTCATTTGTTCATTTATTTTCATCCAACTTTCTTCCAATTTTGTGAGCATCCTGATTACCAGTGTTTTGAACTGTGCATCTGATAGGTTGGCTATCTCCTCGTCCCTTAGTTGTAATTTTTCTGGAGCTCTAGTCTGTTCTTTCATTTGGGCCATTTTTTTTTTCCTCGGCGTGCCTATTACTTTAAAGGGCAGAGCCTTAAGTGTTTGTCAGTGCGGGGTAACGTAGGTCGTTATGTTGTGACGCTTCCTTTGGGGGTGGGGCCTGGAAGGGAGCAATGGCGCTTGCTCCGTTTACTGCCGGCTTCCAATCACCCCCACCCTAATAAGCTCTCCTGTGAGGCTGGGAGCCGCTCCTGCTGCCACCTCAACCCCCACAGGTGCTTTCAACAGGTGGTCCGAGGCTTTTTTTCCCCCTGCGATGGTGGGCCACGTGGTCTGCTCTACTCCCCAGCTCCTTCTCCCTGTCTATCTGTGCGTGAAAGAGGGACTGCCTGGTCCACCAGTCTCAGCCCGCTGGTTCCCACGGGCTTCTCCGGGTGCACCGGCTGCGGGCTTCGCTGAGTGCACGGAACATGTTTTGGCCAGGCGCATCCGCCATGAGTCTCTGGGCAAACTGCTGTCTCGCTGCACGCGCTCTCTGCCCGGCTCCGACCCACTTACTGGTCTGGATGAACTATCCTCTCTAACTTCTTGGCTGTCGGACTTCCACTCGGTTCGATTCTCTGTCCATTCTGGTTGTTTGTTTTGATTTTTAACTTGTTGTTTTTCCTCTTTGGTTGTGAGCAGAGGCACAGTGTGTCCACCTATGCCTCCATCTTGGCTGGAAGTCCCTGAAATGGACCTAATGGTCTTCACTCACCAGGCTTCTGGCTCTTGCCCTCTGCTCTACTCATTATACAGCTTCTCATGCTAATAGCACCCAAACTCTGTCTTTAACCCCAAAGTCGATGTTTACCTGCAGACATATTTATTCAAGAATATACCTACTCAAATTCAGCAAGTCCAAAACTAATTCATCACCTTTCTTCTAAAACCAGATCCTCCTCTTATAATTCTCTCTCTTAGTAATTAATACCACCATTTACCCATCTGCTCAAATTAGAAATGTGATAACCTAACACTGTTCCTACTCTTCTTCCCACAATATCCAACTGGTCATTAAATCTTATCTGTTCTGCCTTAAAATACTTCTCAGAACTATCTAGTGGCAGGCTGGCAAATTTTTCTATTAAGTTTTTTGGGGTGACATTGGTTAACACAACCATACAGGTTTTAAGTGTACCACTCAATATGCTGGTAAATGTTCAACAACCAGCTTTGGGAAGGACAAGGAGGGATTGGGTAACATTTGATGATTTCCATGGTGTAATCCTCCCACCATGGCTAATTTCAAACTGTTAGCAAGACATCACTGAACAGAACTGAGAACAGATGCACATTAGCACGTATTATATAGTGTTTCCACCTACAGATACAACAGACATAAATAACCCTGAGAGCAAGGAACCGTAAAATAAGTACGAAGTGATAAGTTTTGAGTATTTATTTCCTTTGTTCTGATACACCTAATTTAAGTAAGTGTGTATATAATTTAATTTTTTTAAATGGCTTAATTTATAGTCAGCTCACAAAATTCCTGGAAATTTAACAATTGGCTCTCATGAGCCAATACAAACCCAATCCATTCTACTCTTCTCTGTTTCTGAAACCACAGCCAAAATGTAACCTTCTGATGACCTCATACCTTAATATTGCAATTTCTTCCTGTTAAGTCTTTCTGTGCTCTGTCCTTCATACATAACTGTCCCAAAGACCATTTCTAACATGCTACAAGTTTTTATTTAAATATGGTCTTCATTCAACGGAAATTTAATTTCTTTTATTCTATGTTTTCATTATTGTTAACCCCCTTATACCCCATCTCTCCTGCAGTCACCACACTGTTGTCCATATCCATGAGTCCTTTTCCCTTTTTGCTCAATCCCTCCACCCCTCACCTTCCCAATAGCTGTCATCCTGCTCTCTATGAATCTGTCTTATTTTGCTTGTTAGTTCAGTTTGTTCATTAGATTCCATATATAAGTGAAATCACACGGTATTTGTCTTTCTCTGACTGGCTTATTTCACTTAGCTACATGTTCTCCAGGTCTATCCATGCTGTTGCAGGGTAAAATTTTCTTTTTATGGCCAAGTAGTATTCCGTTGTCTAAATGTCCCATGGTTGTTTTATCCACTCCTACTGATGGACACTTGGGCTGCTTCCAATCTTGGCAATTGTAAATAATGCTGCAATAAACATAGGGGTGCTTATGTTCTTTTGAATTAATGTTTTGTGTTTCTTCAGATATATGCCCAGAAGTGGGATCACTGAGTCAAAAGGAAGATCAATTTTTAATTTTTTTGAGGTATCTCCATACTGCTTTCCACATTAGTTCAACCAATTTGCATTTCCCTCAACAATACAAAAGGATTCCTTTGTCTCCACATCCTTGACAACATTTGCTATTTGTTGATTTATTGATAATAGCCATTTTGACAGGTGTGAGGTTTTAAATCTCATTGGGCTTTAATTTGCTTTTCTCTGATGATTAGTGACATTGAACATCTTTTCATATGTCTGTTGGCCTTATGTATGTCCTCTTTGGAGAAGTGTCTATTCAGGCTCTTTGCCCATTTTTTGATTGGATTGTTTGGGTTTTATTTTTTGTGGATTTTTTTGGCGTTGAGTTTTATAAGTTCTTTATAAATTTTGGATGTTAAACCCTTCTCAGATGTATCAGTAAATATGTTCTCCCATTCCATAGGTTGTCTTTTTATCTTGTCGATGATTTCCTTTGCTATGCAAAACCTTTTCAATTTGATGAAATCCTGTTTATTTATTTTTTCTTTTGTTTCCCTTACCTAGGGAGATATATCAGATAAAATATTGCTACAAGCAATGTCCAAGATTTTACTGCCTGTGTTTTCTTCTAGGATTTTTATGGTTTCCAGTCTAATATATAAGTCCCTAATCCATTTTGAATTTATTCTTTTGTGTGGCATACGAGGTAATCTAGTTTCATTTTTCTGCATGTATCTGTCCAATTTTCCCAAAACCATTGATTGAATAAACTGTCTGTAGACCATTGTATGTTCTTGTTTATGCTGAATATTAATTGACTATAAAGATATAGGTTATTGATGGGCTCTCTATACTGTTCCATTGATCTATGTGTCTGTTTTATGCCAGTACCATGGTGCCTTGATTACTATGGCCTTACAATATAGTTTGATATTAGGTAGTGTGATTCCTCCAATTTTGTTCTTCTTACTCAGAATCTCTGTGGCTATGAGGAGCCATTTATGATTCCATATAAATTTTTGATGTATTTGTTCCAGTTTTGTGAAATATGACACTGGACTCTTGATAAGAATTGCATTGAATCTATAGATTGCTTTGGGTAGCATGGACATTTTAATGATGTTAATTCCGCCTGTCCACGAACACAGTATGTGCTTCCACTTATTTGTATCTTCTTCAGTTTCTTTCTTCGGTGCCTTATAATTTTCTGAGTACAGGTCTTTTCCATCCTTGGTTAGATTTATTCCTAGGTATTTTATAATTTTATGAAGCAATTGTGAATGGAATTACTTTCTTAATTTCCCTTTCTGTTAGTTTATTTTGGGTTATAAAAATGCAACTGATTTATGGATATTAATTTTGTATCCTGATATTACTGAATTCATTTAACAGTTCTAGTTGTTTCTTGGTAGAATCTTTGTGGTTCTCTATGTACAACTATCATGTCATCTGCAAATAAAGACAATTTCATTTATTCTTATCTAATTTGGATGCCTTTTATTTCTTCTTCTTGTCTGATTGCTATGGCTAGGACTTTCAGTAGTATATCAAATAAGAGAGGTAGAAGTGAGCATCCCTGTTTTATTCGCAGTTTAAAGAGAATTCTTGTTATTTTTGTCTGTTGAGTATCATGCTGTTGGTGGGTTTGTCATATATGGCCTGTATTATGTTTAAGTATGTTCCCTCTATTCTCACTTTCCTGAGAGTTTTTATCATGAATGGGCACTGGAGTTTATTAAATGCTTTTTCTGCATCTATTGAAATGAACATGTGGTTTTTATCCTTCATTTTGTTTACGTGGTGAATTATATTTATTGATCTGTGAATATTGTACCAACCTTGCATTCCCAGAATAATCCCACTTGATCATGGTGTATGTACTTTTGGTGTATTGCTGTATTTAGTGTGCTAATATTTTGTTGAGGATTTTAGTATATATGTTCATAAGAGATATTGGCCTGTAATTTTCTCTTTTTTTGTAGTGTCTTTATCTGGTTTTGGAATTAGGGTAATGCTGGCCTCGTAAAACGAGCTTGGCAGACTTCCCTCCTCTGGAATTTTTTTTAGATAGTTTGGAAGGGAGATTTGTTAGTTTTTCTCAGAATGTTTGGTAAAATTCACCTGTGAAGCCATCCAGTCCAGGCCTTTTGTTTGTTGAAAGTCGTTTTTTTGTTTGTTTGTTTTTTTATTACTGCTTCAATTTCACTAGGTGTAATCTGTCCATTGAGATTCTCTGATTCTTCCTAATTTAGTTTTGGAAGATTATGTGTTTCTAGAAATGTATCTATTTTGTCCACATTGTCAAATTTGTTTGCATATAGTTGTCTATAATATTTTCTTACAATGCTTTGTATTTCTTTGGTGTCAGTTATTTCTCGTCTTTTATTTCTGATTTTATTTATTTGAGTTCTCTCTTTTTTTCTTGATGAGTCTGGTTAAATGTTTGTCAGTCTTATTTTTTCTATTCAAAGAACCAGCTCTTGGATTCATTGATGTTTTGTATCATTTTTTTCAGACTCTATCTTGTTTATTTCTATTCTGATCTATATTATTTACTCCTTTCTAGTCACTTTAGGCTTTGTTTGTTGTTTATTTTCTTATTTTTCATTCTTGTTTTTTATTGTATTTATTTTTTAATTTTCTTTTATTGATTATGCTATTACTGTTGTCCTAATTTTTCCCTTTTTGCACCCGTCCACCCAGCACCCCCTATTCCTTCCGACAACCCCTCTGTTACAGAAAAGACCCAGGGAGGGGGTGTTGAATGATTACTATTATCGAATGGACCCCCCTTTCTGTTCCTGGGGTCCCCCTCCCCGTACTAGGTTCGCCTTGCCTGCCATCAGGGAAAGACATCTCTCAATGCCAGAGACTGGTGAAAAGGAAAGGGATTGTTTATTTAAAGAGTTATACAAACTTAAGAGTAGTAACTTAATGTCTTCATTTGAGATCCCAAAGTCCTTTAGAATATCCACAAATGCACAGTCCTTCCTTCCCCCCGCCCTCCGCCGCCCAGTCCAGGGTACCATAACTCAGAAAAAGAAGTAGAAGTCCATGGCTCTTCTCTGCCCAAGCTGAGTGGTCCCAAAAAGACACCACATGGCTGCTGTGCCTGGGTTTAAATCCCAGCACCAGTCTTCTGCTGCACCACTTCCAGCTCCTCCCACAATTGGCCACAGCTGCCAGCATTCCCATATTTTTTCCAGCTTTACTGAGCTGCCATAGTAAGTCCGGGCAGGTGTGGCCCTGTGGTGTGGAGCCAATCATCTCCAAGCTCTTACAGCAGGCTCTGTAACCAGGGGGAATTGCCTCCCAGTTACATCACGGGTTGAAGTCACTCCCATCCCCCTGGCTCAAAGCATGGCCATAGCTATTTAACATATCTATGAAACCAGTTAAAGATTATAGATATGTTAAATAACCATTCTAGAGGTTATCTGCAAAACTGTTGCTATTCTAAACAACTCTCAATGGCCCTGCTCCATGCATCCCATCCCCCAGCTCAGACTTGTGGGGGTGAGGGCATCCTATATATATTTTTTTTCTCTAATATTTCCTGGCCAGTGAGTTCTGGACCCCATTACCAATCTCTATTTGCGAACCCCCCCTTGGCTGCACCCTGTTACACCTCGATCTTTGTTCATGTCCACGGGTCATGCAGATAAGTTCCTTGGTTGCTCCCTTTCCTATACTGTGCTTCATATCCCCATGACTATTCTGTAACTACCTCTTTGTACTTCTTAATCCTCTCAGCTCTCACCCACACTCTCAAACCCCACCTCCCATCTCTTTTTCCTTTGCCATTTTAATTATGATATGTCTTGGGGTGGGCCTCTTTGTGTCTATCTTGTTTGGGACTATCTGTGCTTCCTGGACTTGCATGTCATTTCCTCCACCAAATTAGGGAAATTTTCTGTCATTATATTTTCAAATAGACTTTCAATTTTTGCTCTTTCTCTTCTTCGGGCACCCCTATGAAGAGAATGTTGGATTGCTTAAAGTTGCCCCAAAGGCTGTTTATACTATCTCTGTTTTGGGGATACTCTTTTCTTCTTTTTGTTCTAATTGTTTGTTTCTTTCTTCCTTATATTCCAAATCATTGATTTGATTCTCAGCTTCATCCACTCTACTGTTATTTCCCTGTAAATTGTTCTTTCTTTCTTTCTTTTTTTTTAGTATATTTATTTTATTGTTGTTCACCTACAGTTGTCTGCATTTACCCCCCACCCCCAACCCCAGGCAAACCCACCTCCCTCCCTTGCTTCCACCCTCCCCCTTGGTTTTGTCCATGTGTCCTTTATAGCAGTTCCTGAATACCCTTGTCCCCATTATCCCCTTCCCCCTACCCTCTGGTTACTGCCAGATTGTTCTAAATTTCAATGTCTCTGGTTATAATTTGTTTCTCCGGTTGTATTTTGCTTGCTTACCTCACAAGCTGATCTGAGTTCCCCGGTAGCTGATCTGGTCTCGGTGCCTTCTCTCATGAGTCCTTATAGAAAACCCCTTAACATTTCATATAGTAAAGGCTGCGTGATGATGTACTCCTTGAACCTGACCTTATCTGAGAAGCACTTTGTCTGCCCTTCCATTCTAAATGACAGTTTTTCTGGATAGATTATTCTTGGTTGTAGGTCCTTGCTTTTCATGATTTGAAATATTTCTCTCCAGCCCCTTCTTGCTTGGAAGGTCTCCTTTGAGAAATCCGCTGACAGTCTTATGGGAATTCCTTTGTAGGTAACTGTCTCCTTTTCTCTTGCTGCTTGTAAGATTCTTTC
>PVJI01008911.1:0-68373 GCA_004026765.1 Micronycteris hirsuta
GAGTGTTCAGAGCACCCACAATTTCAGGGACATCTGAGTCATTCCGCTTTGGGAGCTGCGCTGACACGGCTTCAGTGGCTTTGCCTGGTTTCTAAACAAAAGTTTATTTAAGTGGGAACAGCTTCAACGTGAGGTTTCCCTGATTTTCACACGGCCTTTGAATGCCCCTGATTTGCAGTTCCCTTCTTTCTCTAATGAAAACCTGGATCGTCTTGGAACACAGAAATTTAATTTGACGCTGTTGCCCTGGGTCTGCCCTAGCTTCCCCTCTCGGTTTCATTGGCTCCAACTGTCTCCTGCCTCCCTCCCTGCGCACCCACCCACTCACGGCACTGGGCCGCCATCCACCACTCCATGGGAAAAGCTTGCTTGTAAATCACCAGGCACCTCCCGCGGGCCACATCGAGAGACCTTTCATAAGTTCCTTCTTCAGGCTGCATTTAACCCCCTCTTAGAAATGCCCTTTACCTTGGCTTTGGGACACGAAAAGGAGTCCCCTCTTTGTTTATTATTTTTCAACTCATTTGTCTTCACTTTTGATTCTGCAATTATTCCCTAAGGTCCAGTCCTTTCTTTCCTTTTACTTCATTGCCTCATTCTCGGGACTTTAACGAGCTCCTTTACGCAGACTGCTCCTTTGGCTCTCTCTCCACTCCATTCCAGTCTCTCCCTGGGGTCCTCCTGCTGAGACACTTTCCCTGAGATGTCTTGAAGTGACCTCACCTCTAAGACAGACCTGGCCATCTGCCCCAAACCCCCATCATCTCACTTCCTGGTCTTGGTGAAGGCTTTTGAAATCCTAGAGTCGTTCTTTGCTTCTCTCTCCTTTGCTTCCCGCCAACTCTCCCCTCGGTGTTCACTCCTTGAACCAGTACTGTGATCTAATCAGGGTGGTCTCCACACTGTCCCCAAACCTGTGGTCACTCCTCTGCTATGTCTGCATCATCTGGGAGGGCACAGTGTCACAGTCGCATTTTTCTAAGACAGTCTTAGTGTTAGCCGATTACATGTAGACTCCAAGGATAGTGCAAAGCATCCTGTGTCCCCAGTGGGTCAGCCGCCATGAGGTTCATGGTCCGGCCCTCTCCTTGGAGTCCTGGGTCTACTCTGCTGGGGAAGTGTGAGATCCTTAAGAATTTAGGGACTAGTCAAGGAACATGTGTGAATGACTCATGGACACGGACGACGGAGCGGAGATTGACTGTGGGTGAGAGGGGTGGGCTGAGGGGAAGGGACAAAAGGGGGAAAAAAGAAATTGGGACAACTGTAATAGAACAAACAATAAAAAAATAAGTAATTTTGAAAAAAATTAAATTCTCTAAATTCTTAGAGCATGTCTAAGACAAATCAGTTATTCTCTCACTTCTTTGAGCATTATTATGCTAACGATGCCTCTGCTTTTTTACTTAATCTTGCCAAGGACACTCTCTCCTCAAGGGTGGGGGCCCTGCACATCCCGTCCAGCCGCATCTCGTATGCGTCCCCACCTGCGTCTCTGTGGCGGTCATCGCTACGGGAAGTCTATCCCGGTCGGCTCCCACCTACGACTGCCATCAGCTTGTCTCCTTCTACATGGTCACAGTGCAGAGGGTCTGCGGAGGGGACGAGGGTCTTAGCCACTTTTTGTCATGGGTCCCTCTGGCAGTTTGATGAAACCTAAAAGTCTCTTCTCAAAAATAGAATTTTAAATACACTAAAAATACACAGGAAACATTATAATGTGGTTATTAAAATATTAAACAACAAATTGAGATACCATAATATATTATGCATCTTTATTAATATATTAAGTAATCACTGTCATTTCAAAGTATTGATGAACATAAATGGTACTATGGATATACCTGCAATAGTGTGTGTGAATGGAAAATCTCTGTATAGCTGCCTCAGGGTTTGTAGCCTGCATTTATAATGGAAGGGAAAGCTGCTTCAGTTAGAGATTGGTAAACACAAAGATGTAATTTTTTGCTTTATCCAAGTTCATGGCTCCCCTGAATTCTGTCCATGGATTCTATCAGTTCTTACTGTGGGCCCCATTGAGAACCTTCACCCCTGCTTCCCTCATGAAGCCCTCCTTGACTACTATACTTCTTTTTGAGTTTTCTCTGATGCTGAACTCTTACAACATTCATTCATTTATCAGGATTGCTTATGTTCAATGCAAGCCATTGTACCTGATGTTGGAGGTCCAGGTATTGATTAGTGAGATCCAGTTTTGCAATCAATAGGAGAGACGGACATCATCTCACCTGACTATAACTCCAAATGTAACACGAAACGCTCAAGGGAGAACTTTAAGCAAAGGTCTGCTGTGTCCAGAGGAGGCGGAAGTTAATAGTTCAACTTGAGGGGGAGTTGGGGAAAGGAAGATGTCTCAAGAGGAAGATGGCATTGAGCTTGGCTTTGAGCAGGAGTAGGATATAAAGAATTTCTACATTGTTTAAATAGATCTTGCTGGTTTTCTTTTTCCTTTGTCTGACTTGTCACAGGAAATATGAGTTCCCAAGCAGGCAGGGGCCATGTTTACATGTTTTTTTATTTCCCAGAGCCCCCAACAGGACTGAACATGGGCACTCAGTGTGTGCTTGTCAACTGACTAATAGTGCATGTTTTTTTAAATGTAAGCTTCTCTATCAGTTAGTTATTGCTGTGTAACAAGCCACCCCGAAACCCAGTGACTCTAAACAGCAATCTGTTCTTTCTCTTGGGTCTCTGAGTTGTTCTGCTGATCTATGGCCATCTTTAGTTGGGCTCTGTGGTCACTGGCAACTCATCCAGAGGCTGGCTGCCCTAGGATGGCCTTGGCTGGGTGACAGGACCACACCCAGAGTCCATGTGGAAGACACTGCCCAAGGGCAAGACTCTGGGAGGCCTAAAAGATTTTGACTGTTAATGTAATCAGTCTACCATAGTCTTCCCAGTTAAACAATCAGCTTTAAATCCTCTGTGGACTGAGATGATCTAAATCAATGAATAAATGCATACATAAAACAGTTAAGTATAGAGGAGCAATCTGTAAATTCAGCTAGTGACGTGGCCTCTCCTGTGGCTCCATCCTGAGTGCTTTACGAGTGCCGTCCACAGAGACTGCCCAGGCCACCATTTCATTATTCCTGTTTCTCACCAGGATGCAAACACACCGAGCTGTCCTTTCACGTTTGACGTTCCATCAGTTACGCGCCTCTCACAGTTTCTCACAGTGGTGTTTTCTTACCCCTGAGGACGCCTGCAACAACCTGGAATGCACTTTCTTCGGTACTTGACTCTAAGTTGCTATAAATATCAGCTCTTCTGTCAGCAGCTCAGGGCCACAGCTCGGTTTCCTGACCCAACACCACTTGCCCCTTGCCCTGAGTTCTGTCGGTTCGAGGCAGCAGCCTAGGAGGCAAAGTCAAGTGGAAAATACAGGTCAGAACCCATGTTCCCTGAACAACTGAGGCAGAAGTGGATGTGTGTGCGGGGGGGTGGGGTGGGGTGGGGCGGGGTGGGGTGTGGCGGACAGGGCGGGGCATGTTCCCCCACACAACTACTTTCCTTCCTCCAGGTTTTGCTGGAGGTGAAAGCCCAGTTTTAGAGAACACCCGGACAGGGCAGGGTGTGGTGTGGGCGGTCGGGGAGACCTGAAAGCGAGTCAGGGCTCACAATCTCCCTGCTCTGTCCCTCCGGCAAGGGGCTCCAAGCTCTGAGTTCCAATTCTCCCTGATCTGTAAAATGGAGCTATTTATACACCAACCTCTCTGTGTGTAGTGAAGCTTAAATTTCGAGTACTCAATAAGTGTTCGATGCTATTTCTTACAGATTAAAACAAAACAAAACCCTGAACAGTTACCAGGGGTAGGAATATGGTTCTCTGTCAGTGTGAGAAAGGGCCCCTGGGAGGCCTGCCTTCTGATCCCAGCCGTGTCGCTCATTTGGGGGCCAGTTAAGCCTCAGTTTCCTCATCTGTCGAGGAGAGCAATTAAAATTGTCCTGCCCTGAATTCATAGCCTTGTTTTGACAATCAAATAAATGGCATATTGTACAGGGAGTGCTTTTGCAAAAATAATTTAAAATCCCCTTGGATACATTCGAAGTAATGCTGCAGTTGCGGGCCCCTCCCGCGTGAGATTTCCTGCAGCGCCGACTCCGTGCCCAGCGCTCGGCCCTGCCTGTGTTGCTAATGGCAGTGCTGAGGAGAAATTAAAATGACAAGCGTGTTCCCTTCCAGATGTTGTTGCTACAGGCTCAAGGTGCTCTTTTAACTGGGACATCAGGCTCTCTTGAAATAGACAGGAATTCTAGAAACATGACATTGTGTGCCTGATTCATCGCTTCGACTGGTCGCTGACTCATTCTCTTCTTGATAGTTCCTTCAATGGTAACTTTCATTACATCACTTACTTGTTTTTTTCCTTTGACTTATTCTCTTCTTCTTACAATTCTTGTTCATCACCGCAGTGATTGGCCTATCTACCTCCGAGACCTGTGTAAACTTTCTGGACTCTAGAAATAGGAAGTAAGTTCGTAATTAATGTACTTTTATTGACGTGAACACCACCCACCCCGCCCCAGGCTGGTGTACTTAAACTGCGGCAGCGGAAGGAATAATCGTGACTCTGCTGGTGTCTCACAGAGCTCATCTTACTGACTGCTCTCAGGCGCCCTACAAAGCAGATAGGACCCAGTTAAAAAGTGCAGGAAGAGATGCTCCAAGAAGGGGTCATACCTTGCCTAAGGTCAGTGCAGTTGTCCCGTCTTCACCTTGCCCCACACCCACACCTTTTGCTATGTCTTCTGCAACATCCTCCTTCTCTGCCCCTGGGCTTGACCAGGTCACTGGCTCCAGCCAGTGGGATGGATAATGGCAGGTGTGATGCAAAAGCTTGAAAAGCCCTTGTGCAATCAGGCTGGTCTGCTGTCCTTGTACCTCTGCCATTGCCATGAGCACATGCCTGGGCTGGCCTAAGGGGGGCTGAGGGACAGGTGGAGCAGAGCTGAGTCACCCCAATTGTCCCAGCTGAGACAGCTTAGATCACTCAATGGCTAACCAGACCCTCAGCGCGTTAGGGAGCCCAGCCATTGTCATCTGCAGGGCCCCCTAGCTCATCATCCCAGAAGCAGCAAAGGCTTGCTGGTGTCTGCTGCTGCGGCTCTGTGGTTCCATGTCCTACAGCGTCCCCGTGGCAGGCCGGAGCGGGTGGGACCGGCACGCAGGACGGGCAGCTCTCTGGGATCGGGCGGGCCTAGGCTTGCATTCCAGCTCTGTGGTTTGGAATGTGTTCTTTTTGGGAGGAAATTTTCTTATCTTTAAAATGAGATAATCATACTTCCCTTGTAGGGTTGCCTGGAAGATTAAACACAGGAGAAATAAACAAGGTTCTTGGGACACTGTAGATGAGAAAGGACGTTCAGCAAGTGGTGGCTTCTCACAACAGTGCTCCAAAACGAAAGACTACGGGGCGGTGGGGCCCTGACCCGCCAGACTGAGGACTGTGCCGGGTGAAGTCAGCGCCTTTCCCACCTGCTCAAAGCTGAAGGTGAAGGCCAGATGGCTGGGTTCTGTCCTTCCAATGAAAGGCAGCTTCCCCGAATCCTTCACTGTAGTACATGGAGCAAAGATAGGCCTTTTTAAAAAAAAGTAATGTTGCTTACATTGAGAGGCATTAAAAAAAGAAACCAAATCTGGTTTCCCTCTGGGCCGGGGGTATAGCACACGATAGCAGTGAATGGGGAAAGCGGTGTTGCTTTTGCCCGGGGAGGGGCTTGGGTTCAGATCAAAGCAGTCAGAGCAAGGTTGGGTGTGGCGGCCCGGGGCCTGATGCTTGCTCTGACACCCTGTCCTTTGTCCTCCTGCCTGAGCATGCGTTTCTGTGACAGATCATTTAGGAATGTGACCATTTCCCTGGGAGGTTTGGTTTTGTCACTTGGCCTTGTTTTCTGGGCCTTTCCCTTCCTCTGAAGCCATTGTCTTCTTGACATGACAAATGTACTCAGGTAAGCCTCTGGCTAATTATCTCAAGGGGGAAGGAAAAATAACAAGAACCCAGAGCTGAAATACAAGGCAATTAACTCTGTAAGATCTAAAAAGGTGTGAGACACTCTTTGAAAATTAAAGAGACAATGAGTATGCACTGTAGTTTTCTTTCTGAACAGAGTGATCCCGGGATGTTTCCTGAAACGTTCGGCTCTTTCCTTCTCCCTCCCCACTCCTTCCCCAGCTCGCTTCTCTTTGCTTTCTCTGATGGCGGCAATGGGGTGACCGCAGTGAAATGCACTGGGCCCTGCCTCTAAGTCATTGTGTGTGACCTTGGATCCAGCACATGGCATTTCTGAGCTTCAGTTTCTTACCAGTACATTTCTGCATTTCTATAAAGCTCTCTTCACAGATTTTTAGAAAGAATACAAAACCATAGCATATTATTTCTTAGTTCTCTGCATTGATTGGGCTCAGTCGGGGACGGATTCTTTCTCAGAATCTCTCGTGGGGTTGCATCAGCTGGTGTTTGGGACTGACGTAGCCTGAAGGCTCGGCAGGGCTGGCTGTCCTGGTGGCCCACGCTCAGGCCGGCAGTTGGCTGGGGGCTCAGCGGGGCCTGTCAAACGCACGGCCTAGATGCGGTTTCCCGTGGTGCACGGCTCGTCACCGTGTGGGGTCTGTATCCCAGGAGTGAGCGTTCCATGGTGAGGTGTTTCCCAGACATCCACGTGGAAGCTGCCAGGTTCCTTATGACTTAGACGTGGGCGTACCAGAACATCGCTTTTGCTACATGATTAGGTTTCTTGTGATGCTAAAATTGAATACTTTTGTGACCTGGATCTCCTGCCCTTGGCTACTGAATCAGATATAAATTTGTGAAGCTGAGCAGAGAGGCAGCTGGGCCTGGGCACAGAGGGGTTGTCTCATGCTGAAGAAGGGAAAATAGGGTGTATGCGTCATCTTAATTATCTGGGAAGGGAGCTCAGGCTCGACTGTCATCTCCCAGTGCCTGCTGCGTTCTTTCTGTGGCCACCCGTGGGTTCCGAATCTCTGCTCCTCATCCACCCTGCCACTGTCCCCCCGCCTCAGGAGAATTATGACGCTAGGCACGTGTCAGGCATGTGAGGGTGAGAAAGACAAGACGGAGCTCCTGCTTTTTATCCATATGAGAAGATAAGCTATAGGGAGAGGAAAACATGCTGTGCACAGCGGCGAGTGCGCATTGAAGGGGCATCACAGTTGTGGGGTGCTAGAGGCATTCAGGGGAAGGAGAGCTGGGGGAAGGACGTCTTCCTGGAGGAGGTGACCCTTGATCTGAATTTGGAAAGGTGAGTGGGAATTACCCAGGAAAGAATGGGAAGGGGATGTCGGGAAGAGGGACCCATCTGAGTAAGGCACGAGCAGTGGCGTGTTAGGGCACAGCAGCTCCCAGGGCTGATGCAGTTGAAGAGAGAGGTGGCAGGAGGAGAGGAGCAGGCAGGAGAGGGGCTGGAGATGCAGGTGGGGCCCAGGGTCATGCATAGCCTCGGCGGACAGGCAATAACACTTCCGTTTTTATGGACACGGATGCAAAAGCTCAGGAAGATAAAGGGACTTGACTGAGGTCACACAGCTTATAAGTGGCCAAGTTGAGATTTGAGCCCAGGGCTCTGTGACTTCTCGGTCCCATCCCTCTTCCACCATAGCCGCCTGATCTAACTTCGGTTGCTGCCACTGGGCTTCCCAGCACCCCCCTCGCTTCCCTGAGGCTCCTGGCGAACGAAGGGTGTTGCTTTTCTGCATGATTTATTGTGATGACTTCAATTAAACCATCTTGCTGTCTTGTGCTGGATCAGTGAGCAGCTCCAGGGAATCGATGAGCAGGGCTGGCTACCAGGGAAGCACGTCTCCACCCCTTGTTCCTGCCAGTCCCAGGGCTGAGCTCCTGTCCCCACACCGGGGAGGACTCAGCAGAGGGAAGTGGGAGCCAAGAACAGGGAGCAGGTCGCACAGAGACAAGGAAGCATGGGGTGTCTATTAGCATTCAGACACAGAAGATGAACAGCCTGTCATTGGGTGCTCATCCTCCCTGGCCCCGCCCCCTGCTGTCCCTGCCCTGCCTTCCTCTGCAGGATGATGGGCCATCCCCTTTTGGCTGTCTTCAGTGCAGGCCCCGTACACAGTGAACCTTGACCTCAAGGTACAGGGGCCAACAGCCTTGTCCTAACTTGCTAGCTGACCTTGAGCAAGTTGCGTCCTCTCTCTGAGACTCCTGGGGAAAACAGCGGGGTGGAGATTGAAATCCGCTAGGCTGTTACTCTCTGTCCCTCTGATTTAGGGTGTCCTCTTCTTCGCCCTGCTCTGTGCCTCAGGAAGACAACGCCCCCTGTGAGAAGAATCAATGGGTACCCTTGCCAGTTGGCTCCAGTTTGGTTTGGCCAGTGGGAGACACTGGCGGCAGACTGCAGGGCGGGAGGAGAGCGAGGCTGGAGTATTTCTTCTCTGTGACTTCTCCGTGGTGTTTGCAGGGGTTGTGGAAACGCCCTCGGCCTGGCCACAGCTCCTGCCAAGCAGCCCTACCCATCTGTCCCAGGCCTCACTGGGCGCTGGTAGCCCTCCTTCCTCCCCTTAGCCCTTTAGGCAGGGGTAGGGGTGTGGGGGTGTGTGGCTTCCGTCTGTTTGTAGTCTTCATTCTTGGCTTCTTTAATCATGCTTGTCTTTCTGTAAGTAATCCGTCCTCATTAAAGTCTCTTCAGTTGGGCCTATCTGAGTAGGTTCTGCTTCCTGCTGGGACGCTGAAGCAGCCTCTGAAGGCCCCTTGCAGCTCCAAGGCCCGGCCAACTCTCAGTGCCCTCAGTGTGGGTTATCCTGCCATAGAGAGCGTTCAGGCCGAGAGACCCCGGCTCCTCAGCAGCTTTTCCTTCTCTTCCTTTAGTCCTCCCACCCGCAGTCGTAGCTCAGATCCCCATGATTTGGCTTTTATTTTAATCCGCCTGCACCGAGGTGTGACTCATGTACAGCAAACTGTATCCACTGAGAGCACCATTGGGTAAGTGTCCATCCTGTTGCCCAGGTCTGTTTTAATAGCTTCCTAATTGTTCTCCAGTCTTCCTTCCCGTCCCTGCAAATCCACACGTCTCAGATCAGAGCATGTCACTCTCCTGCCCAAAAACCGTGGCTGGCACTCCTGTGCCTTGAGGTCAAAGCCCAAACTCCTTAGAGCAACCTGTGAGGTCCTCAGGAGCTGGGCTGCCAGGAAGCTGCCCCACTGCCCACGGAGGCTCCAGCCACCATCAACGACTTCAGTCACTCCCTCCAGACTCCCTGCCTTTGCATAAGCTGTCACCAGACCTAAAGTACCACGCACTCTCCCTTCCAGTCCCTCAGCATCCCTCTGTGCCTCACAAATTCCTCTTTGGCCTTGAGCCTCAAGCTGAAGCATCATCTGCTCTAGGATTCCTCCCCGATGGTGCTCACAATGTGCAGAGTCCCCCTCTGGGCTTCCTCACCATTGGGTGGGTATTTCTGTTATTATACTTACCCTGAACCTTAGAGGATGCCTGTCACTCTTATTCGAGTGAGCAGCTTAAGGTTAGAGTCTTTCATCTCTGTACCCCTAGCCTGGACCCTCTACATGGTGCACCATGGACACATCCATTCAACAAAGATTTATGGAGACTCTGCTATCTCTATGGCAAGCACTCCTCCAGTATGGGGTTGAGGGATTGTACAGACAGGTGTTCTAGTTATTCAGCTGCTGTCTCCCAGGTCCCTATCCACCTTTTACACTCTGATGCTGGGTGGGGATGCTACAAGCCACTCTCTCCTTTGTCACGGCACTCCCTGTTGTCACCAGCAGTGGCTCTAGAAGGAGACTGGAAGGCAGGAGGAGGAAGGAGGGACCTGCTTCTTCCTTTCTGCTAGCTGGGTCCTGTTGGGGTTGCCTCAGCAATGGCCCTTGGGCCTGGCAGAGCAGCTGGTTTGGGGCTGCAGCCCTTCTTGCCACTCCTGGAACTGCCCCCTGGGCATACTCTGAGGTGAGTAGCCACTGGATGAGACCTAGCCCTGTCGGGGGCTGGGTCTCAGCTCTGTGGGCTCCTCCTCTAGTTCCTAGATTCTCACAGCCCCACCGTGTCCTGTGGTTCTTACCTCTGTCTTACCTCTGTGCTCCCTAAAAGGTGTGTCCCCTTCTAGTATGTTTTAAACAAACTCCTTTTATTAAATTATCACTGAAAATATCCAATGCAATTCTTCTTTTCCTATGGGGCCCTGACTGATGTGCCAGGGAAAGTCCCTGGTCTTCTGGACCTCAAGTTCAAGTTGGGTGAGATAGACAACAAACTGACAGGGAGCCTGGTAATAGAAAGTGCTCTGATGGAAAATAAGGCAGGGTAGCGGGTAGAGCCTGGACCGCTTTAGACTGGGTAGTCAGGGCAGGTCTCTCCAAGAAGGTGGCATTTCAGCAGAGAAAGAAATGGTAAGTTTTCGTCCATGCAAAGAGCTGGGAAAGAATATTCCAGAGAAAGGGACCAGCCAGTGCAAAGGCCTATGGAGGGAGCTGGCTTGTTGAATTCAAGGGTCAGAGGAATGGGGGTGGATTGGGGAGCATGCTGCGGAGGATGAGGGCGGGCAAGGCAGGGCGGGGCCTCCTTAGCCATCCCGGGGTGTCCAGGTGTCCAGCCTGTGGTCCCTGGGACATATCCAGACCACGATGGTTGTGCGTGCGGCCCAACACAAAATTGCAAATTTACTTAAAACATTATGAAAATTTTTTGTGATTATGTTTTGCAATGTATTTAATATGTGGCCCAAGACAACTCTCCTTCTTTCAGTGTGGCCCAGAGACGCCAAAAGGTTGGACACCCCTGGGGCATAGACTTTTTTTTTAAAATTCTGAATGTGTTGGGAAGCCTTTGGAAGTGACAACATGTGACTTACCATTTTAAAAGCTCTCTCTGGCTGCTGAAGGGCAGATAGTCTGCAGTACGCAAGAGCAGGAGTGCGGTTCTCCGCAGACCAGCAGGCAGGCATCTTTCAAGAATGAGGAAACTGAGCCTGAGACAGTTTGCAAGGCTTGTCCTAGGTCACCTGGTTTTGGGCTTCAGGTCCCCAGGGCAGTGCCGCTCCGTGGCGGTCCATTCTCTGAGCGAGGCATAACTGACGGAGCCCCAGGCAGAGCGTCTCGGCCTGGCCGAGGGAGAGGAGGATCCGCCTTGGACAGCCAAGCACAAGCCCTTGACAGAGGTTCCCGCTTGACGAAATGCCTGGTGGTGCCCCACTTCCGTTTATTCAGGCTGTGCCACCCTGGTCAGTCACAAGAAGAGGTGCGTGGGTGGGGGACGGCGGTGGCTAGAAAGGACGACAAGGCTCCTTAGGGATTTCTGTAGATGTTGGCATGAAAAGTTTCATACTCTCTTTTCCTCTCCCAGGCCATCAGCAAATCCTTTCCAAGGGTGTCCAACCTGTTGGCGTCTCTGGGCCACACCGGAAGAAGAGCTGTCTTGGGCCACACATTCAATACACAAGCACTAATGAAAACTGATGAGCAAAAAAAAAAAAAAGTTTTTAGTAAATTTATGGTCCTGTGTTGGTCTGCATTCATAGCCATTCTGGGCCCAGGGTTGGGCGCCCCTGCTAGACTCTCCCTCATACCATTTCCCGCTCTGACCACTTTTCTCTCCTTCTACCACGAAGCACCATTTCTATTTTATCCCAAAGGGCACCTCCCACATCAACTATAATGTAAATGATGCCCCCTGGAGTTGTGCAGAAGTTCTGCTTCTCGCCAGCCCCACTGCTGTCACCGCACTCCCGACACCAACCTGTCTCTCACCTGACTTATTGGAGCTGAGACCTAGGTCTCATGCACGGGAAGACCCTGGCCAGGAGGGGCCTCACGGCCAGAGCGAAGCATACTGTGGAGCTTGGGAGTTACGGTAAACAGGCAGAAGGGGCATTTGGGGTAGAAGGGAGGGTTCTCTTTTTAAGTAGAAGTGGGAGTAAGAGAAAAAATATTTCTATATGCTTCAGGCATTAGGTCTGTGCTTTATTGAAAGAATTCTTCCTTCTGGATAATATAACCTGGCATTTGGGGAGATGGGAGGAAAAATGGCTGGATGAGTCCCCGGAGCGCCACTGAGGTGATTTCAGCATTTCCCCCCACAACCTGGAAAGAGAGGGGGATGGAGGACTGTGGACGGAGCTAAGACCTCCATCCGTGCTCGGGAGCTGGACGGGCATGAGCTTTGGGAGCCTGAAGAGGCTCAGACCCCCTTCTAAACTTGCACTGTGTTCTGATGGGCTTTCTCTGCCTGCCTCAGTTTGCTCCTCTTACTGGTTGACCATGCTTGTCCACTCCAGTCGGATCCCTGTCCTGTGTGACCGGTCCAGTCCCCCTACCTGCCGCAGTGACACCTGGGATTGACTGCATTCTGAAAGGTCTGGCCGGCCAGTTTTTTTTTTATCACCACCAGATTCTTCCTCATTAAACAAATGAATCACAATCCTAATTAATTTGAGCAACAGAATTTATGTAACTACTCCCAGCAGGATGTCTGCTCTCAGTCGGTAGCAAGATTAATTCCTCTCTCTGGGAAATTCCAGCCGTGCTGGTCAATAAACCTTAATGATGACTGAAATCTCCCATCTGTCTCTGCTCAGGGCAAGTAACCCCTGCTAACCAGACACCCCGCAGGTTTGATGCAGCACCCCAGACACTGAGAGGACAAGGACAAACCCTCCCAGACTAGATGGGTCCTGAGCCATGTGGAACACACAGTAGGTGCTCAATTAAGGACAGAGGCTACCCATTCTAGGGATGTTCTGAGTCACTTAAAACCCACAGGAAGTGTTCAGTTTCTGTTTAAAAAATGAATAAAAGATACTGTGTGTGGCTCAGATACTTATGTAAAATGGTCTCAAGCTGCTGAGCTGTAACCAAGCCCCTCTGGCTTTTTCCATTCTTTACTCCCTCTACTTCCTATGACCATACCCGGCTCAGTCTTACCCTGTTTTAAACTTTCTGGACTCAGAGACTTGGCTCTTTGACATTCCCTGCCCTTGAATTGTCCCAGTCCTCTCTCTCCAGAACGGGCCCCACGGCGGCTGCATGGGAGGGAAGGGTAGCGAAGTGGAAAGCATTCTGGAATTAGTTCTAACTCTGGCTCTGCCACTTACTCATTGTATTTCACCTCTCTGTTCTTAACCTTCTCCTTGGACATGAACCACATGAGGTTCTTTGAAAGATTAAGTAAGGAAACATGGGGAAAATAGATCTCATGGTGTTTGCCTCATTTAATTAGTAACAGGTTGTGTTTTAGACAATGGGATACAGTGGTGTTCAAGGCAAGATTCCAGCTCCCAAGAAATATAATTTCTAGGAGACAATAAGAAATAAAGCAAATATATAATTCTGGTTATGGATCAGTGCTCAGAGAAAATAGAAACAATGTTATGGAAAGTGACTGGAGAGAGGAACTCTTTGGGGAGATGCCATTTGTTCTGAGGCCCAAGTGACGGGAGCAGACCACACGAAAACGTGGAGGCGTCCCAGGAAGAGGGACAGCGATCGCAAAGTCCCTGAGGTGTGAGTGACCCACGGGCTGCGTTCCGTAGGATTGAGTAATTTGCTCAGTTACCCAGCTGGGATGTGCCAGGCTCAGAATCTGAACCCAGGTCTTTCTCCCCTGAGTGTGGAGTACTTGGCTGGCACTGCTACGGCACAGAGGTGGGGGAGAAAGGGAAAGGGGACAAGGTGAGGGCGGAGCACACTGTCCTGCCCCTCCCAGAGCTGTGTCCTCCTGACGATTTACTTGCAGGATTGTGGGATCCTGGCTCCCGTGAGGGCCTTCCAATGCCACCAGCCCGAGTTGTCACGTTGGGGACCACCAGTCCTAGAACACCCTCTGGGAGTGAGTTCTAATTCCTTCTTCATTGATCATAGGGAAGAACCAACCACTTTTACAATTTGGACTTTTCTGATTATAATACATGTGTGTGGTAGAAAATAAAAAATGTGTAACAGAATAAAATCAGCCATAATTTCAAAATTTCCTGGAGTTTTTGGAGTTTGTCTTTCTGGCAAGGCCCTGTGCACACAGACACCTTCCAGGGTTAGGGACGCCCTGCGCATGCAGCTTTGGAATGTCGGGGAAAAAAATGTCTTCAACTGTTTCATGCTGGCCAAAAAGAACGTTTAGTTTTTTGTTTTGTTTTTTTTAAAGGTTTTATTTATTTATTTTCAGAGAGAGGAGAAGGGAGGGAGAAAGAGCAATGTATGGTTGCCTCTCACATGGTCCTCACTGGGGACCTGGCTTGCAACCCAGGCATGTGCCCCAACTGGGAATTGGACTGGGACCCTCTGGTTCCCAGCCTGCGCTCAATCCACTGAGCTACACCAGCCGGGCCATTTAGTTTTTTTCTGTAAAATAAAAGACACATTTTTTCACCAATAACTGCATTGATTTGGATATTTTGAGAATGTCCGCTATCTCCCATGTGGTATAAGGTTGATTGTTCTCAATGTCATGATTTGATTGCTATCAACTCCAACTGGTCTACCCGACTGTGGAGCATCGTCCAGCAAGAAACCTCCAGCATAAAACTTCACAAACCACGTTTGACACATTCGATCAGTTATCCGTGTACGGAGCGCCTTCTCCATACACTGCACAAATATGCTTTTGTGTTTCAGTTGTGTTTTTACCTTTCTTGGAATAATAAAGCATAATATGCTGAAAATGTTGCATATTTTCTTCCATATTAAATATTAAATATTATTATTCAATATTAAAATGGTTACACAAAAATTCACCACATTTGGTGTGTGTTTTTTTTAATGCTCACTGATACAACAGCTGTCACAATACAAACTAACGTAATTGTTTTGAATGACTTTAAAGACAGCTAAGTGCTAGTAGAGCCATCGTACGGAAAACACCAAACAAAGTTTTTGGCCAGCTCAATATTTTTAGTTTAAGTATATTTCATCGATTTTGCTATTACAGTTGTCCCAATTTTTTCCCCTTCCCCCCCCTCTGCCTGGTATCCCCCTCCCTCAGCGATCCCCCTCTTAGTTTCATGTCCATGGGTCATGCACGTAAATTCTTTAACAGCTGCATAATCACATGTCAACACAAATGGAATATTTCAGGGCTTTTATTATATCACAGACATCCTTTTTACTTGTAAATCTCTGTTACCTGATGTGCCAAGAGAGTAGGGGAAATGCCCTCCACCTGAGTGCTCTGTCCTGTGGTCTGGGAAACCATTTTCTTAGTTACGGGGAGGGGGGCACTTGCGCTCCTGAAGCCCCGGGGCCCATGGGTGTGTAGTGTGGTACAGGATTGCTCTCTGCTGAGAAATGGACACCGGTGCACTTTACCCGCATTCTCAGCCTCCTCCTATCATTTTGTCCCTAGGAAGGATGCAACGGGGAATATGAGGAGGAAGAAGAGGGAATGCAACTTAACATTACATTTAAAACAAATACTTAAATAACACTTTTGACACAGGAGTATTATTTAACAATTTTTTTTTATGAAATAATAAATTGTCAGCCAGGTGAGATAGGATCAGGGCCTGGCTCAGTATGCCAGAGTCTAAGGTGACTATGTTTTGCTTCTGTAGGGGCCTCCCATGGTGGGTCGGGGGGTGGAGTGGGATATGGGAGGCAGGAGTCAGTGGTTCTGATCCCTGGGGACGTTGGGTTAGAGTCGAGGGTGCCCCTCTACAGTAGGGCTGAAGAACAAACCCAGTACCAAGGGGGTGTCTGGGGGTGGTGGGGGCAAGGTTCTCCTCTTGCTAGAACAGGAAATGGGGGTCTGCCTCCTATGTTGAGTTCTCAGGTCAATGCTCCTCCTCCTGACTACTGCCACCTTCACATCTTCTCCAGGTTTCTGTTTGGCCTCAGAAAACAAAAGGAAAAATCAAACCGGAGAGAAAGACACAGGAAAAAAACACAGTAAGGAGAATAAGAGTGAAAGTGATAAAAACAAAACGAAGGAAGAAAAAAAAAGCAGCTACAGGGGAGGCTGATGGTTTGAGAAGTAGAATCTTTTTGAATCTGTTTGGAAGAAGCTTAAGCAGCAGTAGATATGTTGGGTCTGGACGAACTTATCACACCTCTACAGCTGACAACCTCTCACTCACAGGGGCTGATGTCAAGTACTTAGACACCCCATGGCCCTGGGAAATGGCGTTGCCAAGTCTAGTCACTACAGACCATCCCTCTAGAGCAGTTTGGTGCCCTCTTGCAGAAAAGCAATTTCTCAAAGTTTCTGGAAGCTGATTACTTCCCAGTGGAGCAGACAATGAAGGGCCGGGGAACAGCCAGCCCTTCCTGAGCATGCCATAAGGCCCCCGGAAGTTCTGTGGGAGGGGGTGAAAAGTGGGGATTGGAGCGGCCTGAGCTAGAGTCGGCAGGTGGGAAGAAGGAAGGGCTGGTGAGAAGGATTTGGGGAAAAGAGAAGGAGGGAGGAAGAGGCAGGGAAGAGGAGAGAGAGCTGTCCTCTCCTTACCCACACTCACCTTTTGTAGCCAAGCAGTTATTCTGCCTTCCCTCCAGGCTGCGGGAAAGGACATTCTGGTATCCACTGAAAAAGCCTATCAGTCATCGTCAGCCTCTGCAGGTGGTGTTGGTTAAGAAAATAGAGAAACCAGCAAATTAAAGGCTCATTCAACACTGTGGGAACCGATTCTTGTTCAACTTGGTGAGACAGAGCTTTTCAAAAGGACCCTTTATAGGAAACTACAGGAAAGGAAGAGCCTGTAAATGAGGTTAGAGGAGATTCTTCATTCTAATCCCCGCAGGCTGCACTTCTTTTGAGTCCACACTCAGAGGCTCCTCTGGGAAGCAGTTGTGTCCTGCCCCCCCGCCCCCCCCCCCCCATGTTGGTGCTAAAGTTCTCGCTGGGGTGGAGGGCATCCCTCCTTTATTCTTTCTGAGCACCCCCTTGGCTCTGGATGGTAGAAGTGCTTCTCTTATGTTCACGATGAAGTGGCTGGGGTCTCCCTTTCTGGAGACACGATGTCTTCCAAAATAACACAAAGAAAAGGAGGTTGAGAGATGACCGAGAACCAACCTCCTCCTTTTGAGAAAGCAACTAAAACCCAAGACAAGGGGGAGGCTGACTGAGGTCACATGGGAACTGCCAGGCTGGGGCGGAATCCAGCCAGTAGAGTCTTCCTAATAATACTGGCGTTGTTACTAACCCCTAACATTTGGGTGATGCTAACCCTTCCCCCTTTCCTCCTTCAAAGGCCCTTCGCACTGTGCAGGTGGGTCTAGGCTGACCCGACCGTGCCCTCCCCACGCCCACCTGCCCGGGATGTACAGGACCCAGAGGTGAGAGAAGTAGGTAAGGGGAACAGAGCCATCTCCGTAGGAGGCTCAAATAGCCAGGAAAACGTTGGCCTGCCCTCGAACTTATTGGAGGTGGTGCTGCTCATTGGCCCAGCAGGGGTGATTGACAGGTCAGTAGCCCAATGAATGACGGGTCTTAGAAACCGACTGGCAGTTACCAACCTATTGTCTCATCGCGAGACCCTGGAGTGACGGTTTGGGCAACATCCGTTCGGCAGTTTCACGGTCAAATCCAGGGTCGTCTCAGGAGAGCGGGAAAGCCAGTTCTCTCTCTCGTAGAAGGAACACATTCGCGGGGGTCTAAAAGTACAAAATTAATCCCCCCAAAGTCTATGGGACCATCATACTGAATGAATGACTTAATGAAAGAGGGGGCTTGATTTGTTAAGAAGTTGGTGGGGGAAAACAAGTGGGCTGGAGGGAGGAAAGGTGACGAGGCATGGGGACAGAGGACTTAAGCGGCCCTGGGAGCGCCAGCGTATAGGTGCATGATGCAGCTTTCGTAGAGGGTGTAAAACGAGGGGGCATGAAGGGGTAATCCCAGGCGACCCCAAAGGCCCAGGCGGTGGGACCAGGCTGGCAGGGAGGGGAGGCGGCGGTTGCGGTGTTTTTGTCCGTGGCCTCCCCGCGAAGGCCGCTCAGCCAGAGCCGGCTGGGACGGTGAAAGGGGAGACCTGGACTAGGAGATGACTCTTTAGAATATGTAGGGGAGGTGGAAGCACAGAGATGGAGTGGCTCCACTTTGAAGGGTGTGGCCACAGAGGGTGTGGCCTCTGGAAGCAGGGCAGTGGGGTCACCACATAACTTTTTAGAAGAAGTCAGAGATGAAGAAGGATGAGGCAGGGAGTTAGGGAATAAAACATATCTCAAAAGAAAGGGTACTGTAGGGACTTGAGCTAGAGTCCCAGAAGAGCTAAGCAAACGCGTGCTTGGCCCATGGTTGGCACTCCGGGTGCTAGCTATCATCATTATTGCTCCTCTTGGGAGGGTGGGGATGGCGCGGCTGGAGTCCAGCAGTTAAAGTAGGGTAGGAACTGAGCAAAGAAAAAGGGAGAGGGAGGAAAACAGGCCATTCCCGCTGTCTCCCTGACTCCCTGTGATTAGAGCATCGCCCCTCCACTGCGAAGGAAGAACTGAACCAAATAGTAAGGGTTTTGGTATATGCTGGAACTGCAATCCCAAAGGATGGGAAGTAGGAAGGAGGAGAGCCTGTCCCTCCCAAATCTATCTGAAATGAGTCCTCTTAGAAGGGAGTTGACAGAGGCAGGGGTGAGAACGAGAATGACCCTCCGTGTGGGCGGGCCCTGGGCGTGCTATGTCATCTTAGGCATCAGCAGCCTGAGTGGTGGCTGGGGTGGGGTTGCAGGGAGGAGGCCGTGGAGGGTCCCTTCTGGGAGTGAGACTTAAGGCCCCCTTGGAAATTCCTATCAGTTAGCGTCAACGAGGTTCAGCTTAGGCAGAGTCCACTTACTCAGAGACCACCGGTATTTGAGGATTGAGAGGGAAAGATCCCCCCAAGAGGCAAGGGAATGATTTTGTATTTGACAAGGGGGATGCATGTCAATGGAGGCTCCTGAACGAGACTATACAGTACACTTCGTGAAGTTTCTGAACAGAGAAAAGGAAACTGTCCTAGTCCATTTCCCTTGGCCTTTCCTATCCTCACTAGTTTCTGTATTTTCCCTTTATCAAACCATTGAATCAAAAGCATTTGCTGGCCAGTTTAGAGCGGGCAGTGCTGAGGCAGCAAAGAGAAGGTGATGTTGAAGGAAGAGGGAAGAATGCCCGAGTCCTCAGATTACTCACTATGGATCTGTTGAGGGGTGGGGAACCGACAGGCCAACAATTGAAGTGTAAAGCTATTCGGACTAGCTTCAGTGACCTGGTCCACACTGCCCGGGGCGGGGGGAAGGATAGGAAGGAGATAAGGTAGATCAGAGAGAAACAGAGGAGGTACAGAGAAGACAAAGATGAGAAAGACTGAAGCAAGATGGAGACGAGAGATGAAGAGGCACTGAGGCCAGACTGAGAGAACTGAGAGACACAGCCCAGCAACAAGCTAGTTAACTTAGTTGCCACGTCTTCAAAGTCTTTCCTATCTCTATTTCCACTGAATACGGTTTTAATTTAAAAAGAAAATATAGAGTTCTCAAGAACCTTCCAAGATTGCAGAAAGCATCGCATTTACTAACTTATACCCATTTTGCACAAACCTCTCAGGCAACTCCTGATGGTCGTATCATGGGGTTCAGATCTGGGTGAAGCAGATACCATGGGCAGGAGGTACTTGCGAGAGCCAAATCTAGACAGGCAGCATCTGGAAGCTGCTCTCATTTTTTACCTCCATGGATCAAGGGCTAAACGAGCAGTCGGATAGGAGTAGAATGAGCTGCTTTGGAGCAGCTGTGTTTAAACTCCTGGGATGTGGCAAGACAGTGGCATTGCAGTTGGGGTACAAAGGCAGCAATACTGGAATGGCTCGGGAGGGCTGTTGGCCAGGAGGGGGAGCGGAGGGTCTGATGAAGCACTGCGGTGGTGCGTGAGCACTAGACTGGCTCTCGGTAAAGGCTAGTTTCTGATGATCTCGGATGTTTTTGCACACACGGCCAGTGACTAGAAATGCTTTTCTGATACATTGAGTAGAGACTCGGGCAAGAAGCTGGGAGGGAAGTGTGGCCTGGGCAAGATGGACACAGCTACCAAACATTAGGGCCCTGAAGCCAACTGTTGCTGGTTTGGGAAGGTGCTCTAGCCCTCCACTCAGAGGGGAACCAAGCATGCTAGAGAGACTCCTGGTTGAGTCAGAGTCTAACAGAGGAAGAAGAAGTAAAAAGAGATGAGAGAAACAAATGAATGTGCTAGAGAATACCAAGATAGGGGATCCCCTGGAGCTGATTCTTCTTCCGGTTCATCTAAGGTCTCTTTCTATTCCTCCAACTGAGATGGTCCTAGTACAACGCCAAGGGCATTTTGAATGGGCCCAAGATTTTCTGGGGCTTCAGAAAATGGCCTTCGTACTCCACAGTATTCACTTCAGCTAATACCCTTCCAATGTGTGGGGAGGACGCCCAGGGTGGAAACTGGATATTCAGCATGGGAGGGCAAATGCCTTTCCTGCACACTGGCCTCATCTTGGTGACTCCGGATGTAGGAAATGTCCAGGAGGAAGGTGGATGGTTTGGCTGGCCAGCAGCTCATCACTCCTGACCACCTCTATCTTACCCAGGGTGAGCTCTCACGCCAGTGGGAAGCAGTGAGGAAGTCTGATGATCATGAAAAGCTTTTGAGGAGCTGATGGGAAGTCAGGGAATCTGAGAGGGCTTTCTCTGAAGGGAGAAACAGCCCATGGGAGGAAGGTCGGTAGGCACGCGAATCACCTACCTTCCTCTGTCCCTCCCAGGCCATGTCCTGCAGCTGGCCTGTCTGTGAGACTGGACTTGCCACCCTTCTCAGCCTCCTAAGCCTGTCATTGGTCATGTGCCTTACAGTAAAATGAAGAGGAGGGAGTGAGGGAAGGGAGGAAAGGACTGGAGAGACAGGGACGGGGAGAGACTGAGTCAAGTTGGTATCATGCACAGATAGACAGATTTGCTGAAACAGTAACAGATCCTCTGTGCCTCTCCTGCTTTTCATGACAGTGATTATGCTCATTCTTGAGGGGGATTTTCCTCCTCAGTCAAGAGTTTAGAGCTCTCTGCTCTGATCACAATGCTTCCTGAGCTAAATTTGCTTGGGGTGCCTCTACTTGCTAAATAATGGTTCTTTGGCTTATAGAGTCTCAGTGAGTCAGAGACACTGGTTCGTACTAGCTTCCAAACGACAGAGAGTTTCTGGGAGACAAACCATACCAGCTGCCCCCTTTCCCTTCTACACCGGCAATTATAGGGGAAAATAGGATGGGGGATAAAATGTGGAGTGGGAGGCAAAAGGAGATGGGAGTCTTTGTCCCCCAAATCTGCTGAAATCTGGCTCGGAGAGGGAAGGAGTGTTGAGGGAGGTGGGCAGAACTGGACAGAAGGTGATGAAAATCCAGTGGGAATGCGTTCAGTGGTACCAGCTCTTCAGGTACCCTTGTCTGGTCTGTGCTCAGGTCACAAGAAATAGAGAATGGTTGTCCCTCCATTCTGGTGGCATAATTGGAACTTGATGCTTTTCACATTCAGAAGTAATGTGTTTGGGTGAATAATTTGATTTTTGGGTGAATTATTTTCCTAATTCACCCCAAACATCCTAAGTTGAGGATGGGAGGAATCCCATCAACTGTGTTGTAAGACTCGCAGGAGGTAAAGGCTCCCAGTTCTTGGAAGGAATTTGTGCACTATTGCCTTTTTCGGACAGTGGTCCCCCTTCTCCAAAGCCCTTCTTATGAGAAACGCCAACAGGCAGGAGCGTTCCCCTGTTGGCTGCGGTGTCCTTGCTCCCGCGGGAGTGACAGCCCAGCCCTGGCACCATGGCAGCCCCTGACAAGGCTGGAAGTTTTCAAGAGGAACTTTGACAAGAAAATACACAATTAAAAAAACAACAGCAACAAACAAAACCACCAACTAAACAAGAAAATCACCCAAGTAAGAACATGTGAAAGATAGGAGTTCAGAGATTTTGGGGCTGGCTTGTAACCTGCCATGATCCTAAGCTCTGCTATTAGCTGTTTGGCTCTGTTGGGCCCCAGACCTGTTCTCAGCTTGGTCTCGTGGAAAACGGACAGCTTGGGGCGTCTCCTTCACAGCAGTGCCTCCTTTGGCGGGGGGGAGGGGGGGCAGCCTTTCCCGGTCTTCCTGTGAAGCTCATCGTTACAGATTTTACTTCCGTCTCCTTCATCCCCTGAATGGCCCCGCTGTTTTAGGGTGCTGGGCTCTAGCCTAGACTGCCCTTTGTTAACTTGCGAGGGCACAAAGCCCTGCTGCCCTCTAGCTCTAACCTGTGCAGGGGCTGTTCTGAGAGTGGGGGGGGGGCGTTCTGTTTGACGGTGCCTGGCAGAGCAGCGCTGTCAGGGCGCTAGCAAAGGAATGAGATGCTATCCAAAGCCCACATTGCCATCTTTGTTCCCTTTTTGAAGACTCCCGAGTCCCCTGGTCCCCCACACCCACCCAGTCTCATCCTCCCAATGGTTACAGAATCCAGTCTTCACAGTTTTAGGAAATTAATGTTAACATACAAGGACTGGGAAAGAGATTTTTCTCAGAAGACGAGCGTTATTTCTTTACAGAGAAGATGGGTTTGGAGCCTGTAATAATGCATGCTAAACCTCAAAGAAAATATGAACATACTCAATATTTAAAAGTACACATTATCTGTGGAAATATATACAAATAAAAGAATGAATTTGTGCAACCGCTAAAATGGCGGGCGGCAGGCGGGAAGAGAAGGGCGTGGCAGAGGGGGAGGCAGTGGCCTTAGGGAAGCTCTGGAGTGCGGTGGTGTGTTCAGGACTCTTCTTGGACGTTGGCAGGCTAATGGGCATGTGGCCTGGGCTGCAGAGTGTCCTTCCAGAGTGATCGGTGAGGGATGTGGGTAGCAGAGCCCAAGTTCCGAGTGACTTTGGGGTAGCCCGGGTACTCTGTGACAGAGGTACCTGAGGGAGGCCTCCGTTACAGGCTGGGACAGGGTCTCAGTTGCTGTGAGCAATTTTCCTTCAAAGGAAACTTCCTGGGAGCAGAGAGGAGAAAGCTGGAGAGTTGGCAAACCTCTTAAAGCAACCTGAGCGTGTCCTGGCAGGAGGCCCGGGGAGAATCCTGGGCTCCGCTGGAAGGCCGTGGTTCCCACCGTTACAGTGTAACTGGGGGGACAGAAACTTCTAGGTCAAGACAGTTTCTTGTCATGTCACTGAATCTTGGAGGAATGAGAGTCGTGATGGTGATTTGGGGTAATTTATTGAAGAAACACATCAGGTTCCTAGATACAAGGTATCTTCTTAGGGAGGACGAGCAAGCAAGAGGGCCCTCTTCTGTAACTGTTCTCTTGGAATGCTTCAGGAAGCAGACACTTCGGGCTTCTCATCCCCTCACTTTCTCTAGTCCCCCAGAGCTTCCCACGCTTCCCTCTTATCCCCGGGTTTGTCCCTGATTACTGGGTGAGATGAGGTCAGGTGGCCAGGCAGGGGAGATGGAGAGGAACGGCTTCCCTGAAGGGTGATAGAAGAAAGCTGTAGGTTCAGAATTGCGAATGGAAGCCCTAAGAACTGGACAGATTGGATAACACTTCAACGAAGCGGGGGCAGGGCAGGGGCGGAGTCGCGGCGGCCCTCAGCAGGCTGGAGTCTAAGGTGCCTATGTTTGGCTGCTGTGAGGGACCTGCTGACCTCTAGAGTTAGGAAAGTATGGGAGGGGCCCCCGGTGGAGGCCTTCTGGTGGGGGCCTCTGAACTCCGTGACTGGTCTTCCTGCAGATAAGCAAAGAAGCACCCAGTGGGGTAGAACAATGCAATGGTAGGAAGTACTAGGGATCATCTCTTTGCTGCCCCTCCTGTGGGGCTGTGCTGGGGGTGGGGGCACCTGAGGCTAAGTGATAGCAAACCTTCTTCTGAATCTACTTCCTAGGCTAATCTCTACTTTCTAGGCTCTCCTTTAATCTTGAATGGATTAAGGGACTCTTGAAGAGAGAGAGAGAGAGAGGGGCAAGGGGAGACGTTAAAGTAGATAAAGAGCGATAGACAGTTGAGAAACTGATGACAACCAAGCCCTTGTGTTCCATCAACAATAGTTCAGCTAATTCTCAGAGCACCGTCATGGCATTTTTGAAGCGCTGCAAGCCTCAGGAAAAATTTATTTCCACTGTGCAATTCAGATAAATCCTCTGAGCTTGAAGAATGGGTTGCTTTCACAGAAGGGGGCCTGAACTCGGGCAGGATTCATTGCCTACGTTTCTCTGGTCTGCTCAGGAGCGCAGTGGGGTCCGCGGGGCTGTGGAAGTCAAGCCCCCTCCCTGCCAGCTGCCTTCTTTTTTCTCTTCTTGGGGTCTAACATGACAAAGAGAATGCCTGTACTTTTTGTGGTCCCCCGGAAAAGAGAGGTGTGAAAGACAGAGGGCTTGAGTGTGGGATGGGCTGGGGCTGGGGGTCAAGGAATAGAAGGAAGAAAGGAAACAATTAGACCCCTCTAGGCAGCCCTAACCCGACTTCAGCAGTGTAGGGGAGAGGTCTGGGACTGGAGAGGGGGAGAGAAGGAGCAGCAGGTGAGAAGAGGAAGGAGGGAGTTAGGTCACTCCCACTCCACTCAAAGCTCATTCTTTATATGAGGTTTCTCTACTGTACCTTGATCCTGATGGAAATGTCCAGATGCAATGTCTGGGGAAATGGCTGACGCAATTCCAGGGTAGTGGTCCCTGAGCAACGCCCAGGGATAGTACTTTCCTTGTCAGTTTTGAGACAAGGTCGGCCCTGCTGACCCTCCTTTTGCAGCTTCTTTCTGACCTCTCTGCCATCCCAGCTTGGCTTTTCTCTCTAGCTCTCTCTTCAGGTTAGTGGCTTTAGAAGAACTGGGGAATCGAACGAAACAAATGCTGATGGCAGCAAAAGGCCAAGGTGGCTTTTTGTTGGGACAGAAGAGTTTTGGGGTGTGAATCTTCCAATTCCACTTGAATTTATATCTAAGAACTCTGCAGGTGAATAACAATAAATATGCCATAGAGTGGACAGGAGGGCGCACAGCAAAGGCTTTCCTTTGGCAGGCCAGAGCCTAAGGTGAGCAAACTGGGACATGGTTGGCCTAGTTAGGTGAGGTCATTTGTTGAGGACATTATGGCAGATTGGACGACATGGATGGGCCTTGGTCATTCCTCCGCGGGTGGTCCGTGGAGAGTTTCTGAGGAATGGCAAAAGCTTCTTCTGAGAGGTGTAGATTCAGAAGCAGGGGTCTTCGGACGAAGTCCAGCACATGGTCGAGCTGGCTCCTCTTGCTGTGTCAATCTGCTTTTGTGGCTGGCTCGTGGCAGGTGTCACCTCTCCCCTCGCCCATGCCTTTCCCAGCTTCCCAAGATTGGAAAAAAGAATCAGATGAGCTGAAGGAAAGACACAGAAAGAGAGAGAAAAGAAGATAATGACGGAAAGGAAGAAATCCAGAAAGACTACACTCACCCACTTGTAAAGCCCTCCAAGTTACCCCTCCTTCCTAGACCAGCTGCCCCTCAAAAAGCTTCTGCTGATTCAAAGTTACATTTACCAGCATTCAGAGCCTTTTAAAAATGCAAAAGGGGAAAAACCAACCAGAACCATATACAGAGCCACTTCTGCTACATTTTTCAAGCTTACAAGAGGCACCGTCTTGGTGAAAATCTCCTACGCATCTTGTCACATGCCCGTGGGGCTTGGGTTTGTGTGTGTGAAGAGGGCTGGAAAACGGAGAGATTTTTAGAGTCACGGACTGACAGGGCGGAACTTTGTTTCTATTTCCTTGATCTCCCTGAGGGCAAAAAGCAGGCTTTCTTTATTTCTGTACCCTGGATGTCTAGCATAGTGTAAGAGTTCAGTAAATAGGTATTTACTGAACTAAATTTGTTGAATTTCCATGTGGGTAAATACACAAAATTAGCTCCGGTAGTGGAACAAGGGACCGCAAAGGCAGAGGGTAGGGCACGAGATGGTCTGACGTTGGAAATACACAGGAGAGAAGCAGACTATATCCCCCAAAACCACGCTTAGGAGTTGGGGACAGATCGGATATGGTAAAGGCAGAAGACCAAAGAGGGGGAAGAGAGAAGAAACGTGAAGAGCGCAGGGACGAGGCAAGGACGGTCTCCTTTGAACCGGTGCATACTTCTTCTTCAGAAAGTCCTTAAGTCTTGAGAGTTTCCTCTAGGTTGCAGTTCTGGCAAGTAAGATCCCTGAACCCTCACTAAAGAACATAGCATCATAAGAGACTATTATTCCTTAGGACTCAGGAGGCAGAGTGAAGAGGTGATTCCCCAGGCGAGAGTGGAGAATCAAAGTTCTAAAGACTTTGGGGTGGTGGGATGTGTCACGGTGGACCTTCACATAGGGATGTAGCAGAGGGAAGTCACTACCTAAATGCAAGATAGCTAGTGCAGGCAACAGATAAGATTTGCCCTCTGTAAAATCTTCTTCGGATCGACCTCCTTGCTTAAAGCTGATTTGTTACGTGTTGTAAATGTCATTAACAGGCCTCTCAAGTTCATCAGGAATCCAACGGTCCCAATGTTACTCCACAGCAATCTGTCATCTGGGAAATGCAGCATGTTGTTGTGATGCAGTTGCAGTCATTCCTGCAGGAAAGGGGGAGTGGGCAGGAGACCCCTGATCTGGCGCCTGGAGAAGAGGGCTGGGGCCAGGAGCCTCGAATGAAGTTCCTCAGTTCTTAATGTATATATTGAAGAGTACCTCAAAGATCTCTCCTAGTGGTTCCAAGACTTGGATTTACCATTAGAAAAATTTCCCCTCTAAAACTTTAGGGAATAAAGAGTTTTTTAAGGTCAGTATATTAAACATTTGACTATGATCTACAACCCCTATCATTTTACAAAGAACGGGCATTTTAATGCTACAAAAGTAGGAAGGATATCATCTCAGAGCAGGCATTGTTTTTGTGACTTGTTTTGGGGGGCAGACTGGCCAGCACTGGTACTGAGGAATCTTGATCCAATCTACTCCTCTCCTGCTCTGCCTTTGCTTCGGCAGCAGGATGGGCTAACCTGAATGGCTCATACCTGCAGCCGAAAGAGACTCCTGGCGGCTGGGCAGCTGGCAGAGGTGCCAGCAGCAGCCACCGTTGCTCAAGCCACACTGGACTGGTTAGTCCCAATTTCCGGGGTACGCGGGAGAGGCTCTGGCCTCAGCGTTGTTTTTCATGCTCTTTCTTCAGCAGGGAATGCAACGCCTTCCATTCCTTCACATTTTCCAAGTGGCAAAATCCTACTCACCCTTCAAAACCAGCTCAAGTTCCATGTCCTCTAAAGTGTATCCTGAGAACCTTTGCCACTGCTTTATCAGGGAGGAATTTTTGATTACTTCTCTGTATTTCAGTAGCACTGTATATTCTAATTTTTCACTTAAATGCTCTGTGAGTGGCATAAACCACGTGCCGAGGTGATTACTTTTCCGTTAACTTTAGGGGCTCTTGCAGGGCAAGGGTTGTTTAGTTTTTGTACCCTCAGTGCCTGATACATGGGAGGTGACAAAGTCCAACTCATCAGGAGCTGATGGCAGGGAGTTTTGTTAGTTGCTCTGGCATCAGGTCTCTCTGCACTGGACTACAGACATTGCTTTAGGCTGGTAGCTGTCGGACGCCTTGGGCATTTGACAGCTTTAGCCATTGGGGGGTGGCCCTAGAAACCTACCTATAGAAACTGGGATTTAGAGATAAGACTCCGGGTTCAGAAATAGTAGACAGAATGAAAAACGAGATACCAGCTTGCTCTCGAGGACCGAGTAACAGAACAATGGCTTCCTTTACTGAAACCCTTTTTGGGGAAATGACCTGTTCATCAGGAATAGTGCCAGAGGCCCAGGTGCTAAATCCAAGTTCCTGAGCCAGAGCAGGACCACGAGCAGTTTGACGTGGTCCAACTCCACTGGGTGGTTCTTAACAGTTTTGTTACAAAGCTGGCCCCTGGGTCCCTGAGTTGCAGACAGGAGCCTGCCGGGTGCTCCCTGGTGAGGGGCAAGTCGTGACAGGCAGCCGTTCGGCTTGTGTTAAAAAATTTTACGGTGGAGAATACTCACCGCCACAGTGTAGTTTCTAATTGCCAGAGAGTTCTAATTACTTTCAAAAGTTATTTTTACTGAATTGAGATCTGCCTTCCTTATCACTAGAACCCATTGGTTCTAGTTCAGCCCTCAGTACCCTGTAAAATCCAAAATCTCTCATCTATATAAATATATGGAGAAAGCCAGCAAATATCCCCACAGGGTGTTGTAGTCCTATTGGCTTCTCAGTCATTCTTTCCCTCCCCCTGCCTCCTCAACTGTTCTTCATAGAATGTATTTTAAGGCCTCTCCCCCTTTGCTGGACTTGCTTTGGCCGCTTATGTCCCTCCTGAAGGTAGTACTGCAGCGGCACACGGCTGAGCAGGGAGGGTGTAGTTACTTCATTACCTGGATATTGTGGTTCAGTTAATGCAGACTGAGGAGGTTGCAGACAATAAAAACCTCAATGCCTGTTATTTTTTCCATTTTTCTTCAAGTCTGTGTGGCTGCTAAGCCAGGTTCTCCACTTTGCACTTCATGCAATTGATTTCTTTTATGTGCAGGATCCACCAGGGATCCTCAGTAAATTTCATTTTGTGCGGGGGACATCTGATCTGTTCAGATAGTACTGAGTCTTAACTCAGTCGGGCAATATTAGCTGTGTCCTTATTTTGTGATATGAACATGTACTGAGATCACTACTTGTATGTCTTTTTTCCTTAATTAGAAAAAAATGGGGGGTGGAGCCAAGCAGAATGTGACTGCAATTTGCCACGCAGTGACGGGTTTATCTGTGGTCCTTCTGTCCTGTGGACACACCTCGCCTGGTTGATGGGGATGTTGTGAGACAGTTTGTCACACCTTCACTGATCGAGGTGGACAGTGTGTCTGTTGTTTCCTCCTATTCTTTATCTCAGTCACCCTATCTATCAAAATAGGCAATCTGATTAGTGTGGCAGGACTGGTTTTCGGTGAACCTAGGAGGGGACAGTTTTGTCCTGACCGACCAGAGAAGGAAAACACCAACCTATTTCTGGTTTTGTTTTGTTTTTGTGTTTTTGATGCTAATAACCTTTGAGTAAGACAGTGGTTTTCCTTTTCTGATTCTGTGTTTGCCAAACAATATTCTATTCTTATCTCTTTATTGTGCTGTCTTTCCAGGAATGACACGTCCTATGTAGAAAACTTGGGCTGGCAAATCGCTTATTGCTAAGGAACAGAGTAGCAGTTGCGCTTTAAAATCTGTTTCTTAGGAACTGGGTGAGTGTGAATCTGTTCACTGGAGCCCGACTAAGGAAATGACAAAATCAAGTTTGCAATACATATTCTGTGAATGCCTTGACCTCGGCAAAGGGCGGCTTTCTAAGGAAGATCAGCCTAAAGCAGCCAACCAGAGTTTGATGAGAGGGAAATCGCTTGTAGACCCTATGACAGGGATCGGGGAATGCTGGCCAGAGAGGTGTCGAAGAGAATTGTGTTGTCAATAGGTGGCTTTAGAAAAAATCATTTATTCCCTTCCCTCCTAGTCTCCCAGGAAGGAATATATAAAGGGAGCTGGCGTAGTTAACTTGTTAGCTTGCTCCAGATGGGCAGTTGGTATATGAAAGCCATGAGGCTTTCAATTGAGGTTATGACAGATTTGCAAGGTCCAGCAAGAGTGCCTTCTATTCATGATACTTTTAACTTGCTTAGATCAAGCTGGTTACACTCATGAGTTGACTTTTGAACTTCGACCTCAGTCGTTCTTGCAGCTCCCTATTACTGCATGGTTCCAAGGTCCTAGTGGGCCAATGTCTGTGCCTCGTCAGCCACAAGTCCGTCTGGGTTACGCAGGACCACTGGTATTTCTTCCATTTCATGTTTGGGAACTAAAGGGAATGAGATCTCTTGCTCCTTTCTTGGCTTTTTCCACTTTCCTAGTGTCTTGCCAGGGAGTGAGGGGGGTCTCTACTTGGTCGTGGACAAGTGATTAGACCTCGCCCTCTCCCTCCACTGGGGAAACCTCCTTCCTCTCTTCCTGCTGCTTCTCCCAGGTGCCCTTTGTCTCTGCCTCCAGTGAGATGGACTGTGTGCTTTGGGCTTCCCATAAAACCAAGTTCATTTTAGGTTGCTTCAGCTTTCTGACGTGACAATATCTGAAGCACAGATTTCAAAGCCTGAGGTAACCAGGTCGAAATTGGAGAGAGGGAGAGAGAAATTTTAAAGAGCCACAACCGAAAATTGATATCTTAACAAAATGATTCTGGAACAAGTACGTCTGTAATGCCACAGTTTGTCCCTATGTCCTCCTACCTTTTTTCCTTCTGTTTCCTGATACACACTTCCTGAGTCTTACTCTCTCCCAAGCTCTTGACTGACAAGTGCTCTGTCTTTCCAACACGGCTACATGAGAGAAAATGCCACCTATCAGCATCCACCTTTCTTGCTTGCTGTTGGTCAAATGATTCTCTCGCCTCTACCATGGCGAGGTGCTGCTTTTAGATTCTGAGACCCCTGGGAAGCTCTAGCACTAAATGTGTACATAATTTAGTTCACATTTTTCACGTGAGCTGCTTTGCCAGAGGCAATGTTAGGAAGCAAAGTTGGGCCATTTCTTTAGACCTTTACGGTTCCTCATGTTGTGATGACTGGTGTGGCTTCTGCAGGGGCTCAGGGGCAGAGGAGAGGCAGGGTAAAGGCGACGGCCTCTCAGCTGTATCAGGAATATATCCGCAACCCATGGGACAGACTTCGCCCGCTCCATTGTTACGGAGAAAGTTCAGTAGTGACTGCCTCAATCCAATCCCAGCGAAGCTCAAGAATGGCTCCTGTGAGACAGACTACCATTTGTCTTCGGTGCTGTTCATGGCATTATTCTAAGAGGATTTAACCTTGTGTACTTGTGTTGAGGGATAGCAGGGACACGTCAAGTGCGGTCCCCTTCTCTGTCTACTCAGAACTTCCAGACGATTTTGCTGCGGACACGATAGGCCACTGGGCTGCTGATAAGTCCCTCTTGCAAGCCTGACTTGCAAGACTTGAAGACTGTTAGAAGTTGAAAGAATACAAGTTCAGTAACTGGTAGGTTGTGCCACAGCCTATGTTTAAAGATTTATAGATCGGCACATAAAACAGAAGGATTCCAACTATTGTCTTATAGCTTTACTTTTCTTTAACTCTTGGTCTGTGTTCTGCTTTTTTTTCTGGTGTTGTGGAGTTGAGTCAGAAGCTGTCTTGCAAGAAAGAAAATTTAAATTTCCCATTCTCTGGGTGTCCCCCCTTATTCCACTAGACTGTGGGTTCCTTGAGGGCAGAACTGTGACTTGTTCATCACTGTGATCCCAGTGCCTGGCCCAGGACCTGCAGCAGGGATGGTGCAGGCCGTAGGATGGCTATTTAACATGGGTTGATGCCTGCTCTTACTTGGCTTGGTTGACACAACCCTCCTCTGATTTCTTTATGTTTCATTGTCCACTTCTCGGTGCCCTTCGCGGGGCTAGGTTAGGACCTGGGCACTTAAAACAATTATTTCTATACTTCCCTGATCTCAGCCAGGCTCTTGATTTTAGATTGTGTGCCAATGGCTCCACAAATTTGTATTTCCAACCTCAGACCTTCCCGGGGGTCCAGACTGAATGTCTAACTGCTTGGGTGTCTAGCAGGTATTTCATACATATATCTAAATAGGACTCTCGATTTTCTTTCCTAATCTCGCCTGCAAATTGTTTCTACTGCAGTCCTCCCTCATTTTAATAAAGGGACCTACATTTGTTTAGCGCCCCTGAGCGGGGTTCACACTTGATTTGTCTGCTTTCTTTCTACCTCCACATCCATTTCATCACAAAAGTCCTGCAAAGGCTTTCTCCAAAATACATTTGCAGCTCGCCTCCTTCTTTGTGAGCGCTACTGGCCCCAGCCTCAGGCGAGGCCGCGGTGGGTGCTAGCCCAGACAGTAGATCAGTCCTCAGGACAGCCTCCCAGCTGCCTTTGCTCTGGCTTCCCTAGGCCTGCCCTCGACGCAATAGCTGAATGCTCTTTTAAAACTGTAAATCCAGTTCTGTCTTGCTTGAAACCCTTCTCTGGCTCTCCTTTGCTCTTGGACTAAAATCCAAACTCCTTGCCATGGGCTAAAAGATGCACTGTCCACTTCTCCTAGACTGTTGCTTTGGTTTCACCAACTGTCCACACTCTTTGGTCCCTCCATTTGAGCCTTCAAACACTCCCAGCGTATGGTTTCCTCAGGATGTTTGCCTAGCAGTTTCTTCTGTCTGGAGTGTTCTTTCCTCTGATCTTTATCATCTTTAAGGTCTGAATTCAAATATTGTCCCCGTGTCCTCTGTGTAACAGCACCTTTGCTGCAGCACGCTGCTCAGTCCTCTATGCTATCCTCACGACACACATCACTATCTGAAATTACCTTGTTTGTTTTCTTCATTACCGTCTGTTTTCCCACTGACGTGTAGGCTCTGTGGAGGCAGGAACATAGCCTTTCATGTCTTCCATTGTATCCCCAGTATCTGGCACATAGTAAGTGCTCGGTTAATTTCCTGGATGTTGGAATGTCCAGTGAGAGTTGAATGCATTGGCAATGCATATGCAAACGACGCCTTTGAAGAGGTCCTGCTGTTTTCTCATCTCCCAACTCATGGGTCTGCAATGTCTATGTTTTCTTAGTGACAAAGTCTTAAGGTGACAACCATCTCTACTACTCGGGTGGAATGAACTCACTCATTAAATGAAAAGGCTCGCTTTGAATTGGCCCGCACGCATCAGCTGAACGTGCTAGTTGTTAATGGCCTCTCTGGGGTGTTACTTCTTGCTCTGATGCCTTTAATGATTTTTACATGTTAACTATATTATAACAGTCTAAGGATGCAGAAAAGCTGGAAATCCTTTAAAGTCTATTTTGGGCTCTGGTTTGATCGGAGGTGGAAACCGTACAGAAAGGTGTTCAAATCAATGTCATTAGGGTTGCTGTGGAGGTCACAGGGCGTACTCTGTCCTAGCTGCATGGTGGATGTGGCCGACCAGGACTACATGTTTATGGGCCATTGCACCACTTACAGCTCCGCTGGGGGGGCTCCTGACTTCACGCTTCCAGGGGAGATTATTCCTGCCTGCATCACTTCCCACTCCTTTGAGAACCTAAACTTTCACACCAGCAATGACAGCTTCTTCACTCACATATCACTTTGCCCACGTGTGTCCTTGCGTGTGTCCTCACTTTCATGGGCAGGTCTCCACACCCAGACATGCCTGTACATGCACAGGTGGGAAAGAACTTAAATCTCCATGGAAAACTTTGAATTTTGTATGTTCTGTCAGAGGAAGGAAGGAAAGCAAGCCTTTATCAAGCGCCTTTTATGCGTTAAGCAATGTTTTCACATAATGTTCTCACTCAAAGGATCTAGAACCATTAAAACAATAAAATAATTACTAAAGAGATCGTTCTGCCTCCTCTGTCTGATGGGACCTTGGTAGTGACAGGCCATCAGAGAAGTGGACAGGCCCTGCACGCAAAGATCATTGCCTCCCGTTCTACGTAGCTCTAAAGAACAGCAGCCACAAAGGGGCTGGCTGTTCCAGTCAGTGAAGACAGGCCTCGTCAGAAACCCAGTCCTGGTCAAAGGGGCTGTGAGCCCTAGTGCAGAGGACATTGAGATAATGAGTCGCCCTAGAAAATACCAACCTAGGGAGACCGTTTGTTTGTTAAGCACAGAGTTGCTGAGAATTCGCTTTGCAGGAGGCTCTCTCCCAGCTGCTGGGGATATCTGTGACCAAGACAAAAGGTCCTTGTCCTCATGCAGTTTCCTCCCACGGAAGGGTCCTTCTTGGGGGTAGAGTCCCCGGGTGGGGGGTGCGGAGCTCTGCCTCGAATACGGGACATCTGAAAAAGATGTAAGTCTGGTCCTTGGAGACTGAGCCTTGAGAGGGCAGCTGTGAATGCTCCAGATTAGATTAAGGTCCCGCCCTCCAGGAGTTTATGGTCTGGGAGAAAGGAAAGACAAGTGACGACCACTGTAAGGGGACAGAGCTGACAGGTCTGCTAATGCCACAGTAATTTGGGGAAGGGAGGTTCTTCAGACCTGCGCGGGGGGTGGGGATGGAGGCAGTGGGAAGACCCAGGGAAACGTTTTGGACAGGGAGGTGGTAGTTAAGCTCAGTCTGGTACTAGGGGTAACATTTGAGTAGGTGGGGACAGATTTGGGATGGGAAGCCCTGCCTGATATAGCGCCACGAGAGGGATCATCTCCAAATAGCAAATAGAGACAAACCTGGCAGATGAGTCTTTGCGGATGAGGGTCATTTATAGACTGCTCAGCACCCTTGTTTGCTGTTTTCTGCTATAAGGGGAATGAATGTAGCTCTGAAAGTAGTGGGCTTTAAAAGCAAATTAAGGCTCACCCTCCAGTTGACTTGAACAGCCTCAGCAGAGGGGACTAAACAGTTGGCTGCAGAGAGAGTAGAGAGAGGGTGGAAAGGAAGGGAGGGGGGGGAGGGGGAGAGAGGTGGGGAAGAAGTTCCATTGAGAAAGAGCCTGCAGAAGGGGGTGGCTGGCTTTGTGAAGGTCAAGGTCAAGTCAGTGGCACCAAGTACTGTTGACAAACAAAAATTCAGGGAGAGCTGATGAAAGTTTCAGATTCTTAAGAATGGTACTGAATTTTGTAACCTAGGTATTTATTCTTTAAAAATATGTGTTAACATAGTTTTTACAAAGAAGGGTCACGTGATACCTGCTTTTGCATTCACGTATGTTGAAATAATGCTTTTTTAACATACAAAAAAAATGGGAAATTGAACACAAAAGAAAATGGCTGAAGGGGAGAGAGCCAGTATCTGCAACAACAGGAGAAAAACCTCCACCTTGGGTCACATAGCCAGAGATTTTTTCTTCCCTAGGTATCAGAGCATCTAAATACCCATATTTGGGTTACTGCCTTGTTTAAAAGTTAATGGGGAATAAAAAAAAGTGAATGGAGCAAGTTATTCAGTGGCTCAGAGCTCCTGATCCTCATCTGTGAAGCGGTGAGATGCTGATAAAAGGTGCCGCCTTGATAAAGATGGTGTGAGGATTAGATAATATTTATAAGGAACCTGGTGTGGTGGCCGGCCTAATGCCCCTGCTTAAGAAACACTCGCTTCTTCCTTTTCCCGTCTGCCTGTAGGTGCAGAACCAGGAACGCAGCCGCTGTTCGGCTTTTGACAACTATTGGATTTTGCTTTCTACTGTCACACTTTCCTTTCAGGCTTCCCTGTCTTTGAAGACTGTTGGGTCAACCTGTTCCAGCCTTTTCTGTTGTCCGTTTCTTCTTCTCTTCCTTTCATGATCAAGTTCTGCCTTGAGACCCCCTTCCAGACCCCCTTCCAGAGTGCTCTGAAGCTAGTTCTCTGCTGAGGTTGTTGCTGCGGCGTCCCAGAGGTCCCACTGGGTGGGCACCCCTGCAGCCCCCGATCATGGCGTCTGTCTCTCAGGATTCCTGGAGTTAACTCTTCTTACCCTTCTAAACCTGGGAATCCAGGATTGTAATGCTTCCAGTTTTAGAAATGGTCAAGGCTGAGTTTGTTGAGCATTTACGTAATCCTGGGTCAGAAAGGAGCGTTCAGTGGGCTCCTGGAACTTGCCTGCGGGGACACTGCCTGGCAGAAGCCATTGGCCTCTTGGGCCTGAACGTCAGATGTCCTGTGGCTCTTTCACTCTCTTCATGCTTTTCTGACCAGATATCCTTGCCACCAACATGGGAACCCCACAGTTAATTTTTCTTAGCTAGAACCCCACTGACATTCCTGTAGATACATAAAATTCTTGCTCAATTTCATGATTAGTGAGCTTGTTGAGGGCCCACGGGCTGCCTGTTTTAAGGTAGATTGTGAACTTGTCATTGGTGGACATTCAGTGCCACTTCCTCATTTTAAGGATGAGGTATAGCTCAGGGGGAATTATTATTATTAATAATACTATGAGAGGCTACTTTAATGCCAGGTACTTTAAGTACATTATTTAACATACCCCTTACAAGTTTTCAATAACCTTATAAATTAGGTACCTGGTCCCCATTTTACACACAAGGAAACAGAGGCTCAGAGGAGGCAAAAAGCTACATAAATGGCGTAGCTAGGACGCTACAGTCTTTATGTCTTCAGAGCTCATGCTCTTCCAAGTCCTACTGTTTTTCTTTGAGTAGTATTACAATGCCTGCTGACCCTCTTTGCATGTAATCCCACTGCTATTGAAATATCAATTTTGGAACGCCACTTCCCCCACCTGGAGCTTCTATCCTAAAGCACAGCCAGTCACCCAGACCTTTTCAGAAGGAACATTACTTGGTAGGATTGGAGGGCTCTCTTGAGCCAGGCTTGAGTTCAGATATATCCCCCACTGATTTATATATCATATTGCTTTCTTCCTTCTTGTGTTCCTCTCCCAATATCCAAAGCATTTAAAAAAATTTAATCTTTATTGTATTTTTTCCATTACCAATGATTCTCCTTATACCCCCTCCCCCAGCAATCACCATGCTGTTGTCCAGGAGCCCTTTTTCCTTTTTGCTCAATCCCTCCACCCCCTAAAGTGCCCCCCTCACTAGCTGTCATCTGCTCTCCATCTATGAGTCTGTCTCTGTTTTGTTTGTTCGTTCAGTTTGTTCGTTAGATTCCGCATGTGAGTGAAATCATATGGTATTTGTCTTTCTCTGACTGGCTTATTTCACTTAGCATAGTGTTCTAAAGTATCTAAGGTCTCACTGGATTTTCAAAATAACCCTTTAAGTTAGGCAGGGCTGAGTATATTATTTTGAGTGTATGGATGAGGGATTGAAGGCTCAGTTGATCTAAATGAGCTGCCTCAGTTTGCACAGCAGGAATCTGGGGGTAGTGCCTCTCCTGGTTGCCAACCTCTGCATTATCCATCGTTGTGGCAACTTCATTGCCCGAGTTTTCGGTTGGAGGCCAACTTTCTATAAGAATGGTTACTCTGTAATCTGCTGGTTATGCTGGTCCTGGCAAAGGGCTTCCTGAAGAGGAGCATTTGGGGGACTTCTAGACCAGTTAACCCTCTTGCCTTCTCCTTTCTGGCTACTGCCTCTACAGATTTCTTTTCTTTTCTTTTCTTTTTGGTTTGTTTTGTTCTGATTTCAATTTGACTTGTGCCATTTGAGTAATGGTTGTCCCTTCCATTGTCAGGGTTAATTTGTAAGAGAATCGCAGATCAGAAAACAGACCAGGATCTCCGGCAGGAGTACCATTGTAAAAGGAGCTCAGCTTCCTGCTGGTATTGGTTGTGCAGCTCAGCTTGGGCCCGGAGCAGAAACTGCTGAGGGAGCCATCATTGTTTTCTTGGTAGCTTGAGTAGCTGTTGGGACTGAGAGGTGGTGGAAGTGATTCTCAAGGACAGCTCCAGGCTGGCCTGGTTGGAGGAACAGACTGGATCTGAGAAAACAGACTTCCACATATCTGGAAGGGGAAGGGGAAAGGAAGGGGAGGAGGGACCCAGGCCCAAAGTAGATTGAACTCAAAGGCTGGGCAGAGGCATCCAGAATTAAAAGGGTCTGAAAGGAAGCAAAGCGTATTACAAGGCTAGGAGCATATGACAACATGGGGCATATGGTAACTACTCAAGAAAAAGATTATTTTCTTTTTTGGCAGGGCAAAACTATAGCTAATTTAAAATTGACTGTATACTTTCCATCCAGAATAGAGTTGGTGCTGTTGTTGCTCCTTACATTTCAACTAAAGTAGATGGGACCAGACAAAGGCATCCAGTGTCTGACCTTGGAGTTGGTTAGATCTGGGCTTGACCGCTGGGCGCCATTATGTCACAATGGACAGAGTCATTTCAGTTCCCTGAGCCTGCTTCTTCATTTGAAAAGTGGGGATACTTTTTTTTTTTTTGCAGGGTTAGAGCTAGATGTCTGTGAAATAAGGTCTTTGGATCCTCAGGAATGGAGCTACAAGAGAATTAAGCTGCATTCAAATAGACTGGCCCAAGTTACTGTTGACGCTGGAGGAAGATTCGTTTGTGAGAGTTCAGTTTTGACTCCAAGGCCTGTGTTGAAGGTTGAATCCCAGGCTAATATCCTGGGGTGGGCATTCCATGGGGTTCTAATGTCATGAATCCTTATAATCAGGTCTTGCTTGCATCCTGTCTTAAGGGGGTGATATCGGCAATGAGGAAGACCTCAGAATTTTTTGTCCAGAATGCCTGGGGATACGACGACCCTCCGAGCTGGGAGGAGGCTGTTTGGATCCAGAAAGCTTGGTCAGACAGAAGAGCTGAACCTAGTCTGGCTGCCGAGACAGCAGACTCTCCCGCAGCAGCTACTCGGAGGACACGTCCTGGATGTTATGCCTGCAGGCAAATGCTGGGGACATCTGCCCTGTCCGCTCCTGGTCCGCAGGATGTACCTTCTAAGTTTCCCGTACACTTCCTTGTTCTCAAGACATGGCTTCTTCCTGAGCCTAGCTGCCCGAAGCCAGACTGCTGCCTCATGCTACTTTAATCAGCAGTGATTAGGCTTAGGGAATTTGAGACGGTGTTCTCTTTCAGACAGCGAATGGTGGTCCTTGGGGGACCACCTCTTTGTGCTTTCCTGAGACAAAGCAGCAGAGGATGAGGACTTTGGACATTTTGGGGCTATGTGACTGGCTTCATGGGGCTTGTCGGTGGGTCCTTTCTTCAGATTTCTTTCCCAAATCCTTTCCTCCCCCGGGACGACCCCAGCATTCTGTTTGACCAGAGGCAGGGATCTCCACTTGGGCCTTTGCACCTTCGTCTCATCTACCTGTGGGAACATTGCACTAGCTTGCTCCTCCTATTTTTTTTTTTTTTTTTAACAAACTTGTGCCCTCGGGGATAACAGCTCACAACCTTGCCTGCTCTGGCTCCTGCCTCCCGGCCCAGTATTCTCATGCCTCCTTCCCCCTTTTCCACCATTTGCTCTTTGGCCGTTCTCTGTTGTATCTCAGAGATGCTTGTGAAATGCCTTTGCTCTGTTTGTTCACCTTGAAATTAGCTGTCCATCCTTCCAGACCCAGCTCAAATGCTACCTCCTCTGGAAGTCTTCCTTGACCCAGGCAGAGACGTGTTTCTTCTTCCTGGCTGAGGCTTCTACTGCAGCTTCTGTGGGCTTCCATTGCTGCAATTGCTACAACTGCCTGAGATTTCCACTGGATTATAATAAGCTCCCCAGATGAGGTCCTCCTCCTTACGACCTAGGCCCATATACGTAGTTGGTATATGCTTCCCTTACCTGGCCAAGGAACTGTGGCGATCCTTGTATTTCCATTGCCTAGTTCAGGACCTGGAACATAGGTTGCACTACACATTTATGGAGTGAAGAAACTTTTAGCTGAGTTCTTCCTTTCTTTAACCTCCAACCTGCAACTGAGAAACCAGAGCGGGCGGGAGATGTGAGAGGTAGGGCGGGGGAGCAGAGCGTGAAATTAAAATAAATAGCTAATTCTTCCTAATAATACCCCATTTCCTGACTTGATATTCTGCATTAATTATAATTACTTGCTAGGAGATAGGGTATTAATCACTGTGGGTGGCATTTCTTCAGAGTTGCAACACAATGCCCGCTGCGGGGCAGCTATGTACTCAGAAAACCCCAGTGAGCATGGAGCAAGGGTCACTTCGAGCTCCTGGGTAGTCTCCTGATGCCCTAGGCGACGCGCACGAGAGTGCCAAGGTTGGTGAGAACTGGGCTTCTGTCCCCAGAGAGCTTGCAGCCCCTCTGGGGATCTGATTTGCACACATTCTTAGCAATAGGGACATGTGTGGTTATAAAGCCTTCAGGAGCCAAGAGGGCAGGTTCTTGCTCTGACTTCGCTACTAACTGGTGGTGTGGCTTGCACAAGCCCTTCTTTGGGCACCATTTCCTCTTTTATTCACACAAGGGAGGGGTGTGGGGATTGAGCTAGATTACGAAAGTGTAAACAGGGAAGCCCTCTGTCTGGAATTCTTTTCCTCCTCCATCTGTGCTTGTCGAATGACTGCCTGATCCTTGAGCATCAAGCTCAGTGCCTGGGCCTTTCTGTTTTCCCCAGCGGACGGGGCACTCCCCTTATGATACAGGCCCATTCGTGGTTGGCGTGTGCTTGCCTTCCGGGGTCATGCTGCTGCTGGGGCCCTTTGAACTCACCGTTCAGCCTGTGGGAGGCTTTCCCCTTGGAAACCGTGAAACTGGCCGCTTGACTTACGGACACCCATCAATGTCACTTTTGCAGAGATGACTTCCCTGACCATGTCTCTCCTCTGTACCATGCTTTATTGTTTTTTATAGCACTTCACCCTGCTTGGTGCTTTTAATACTCACCTGTCTATTGTTTCTCCTCTGTGGTTAGAATGGGGAGCAAGTACCTCGTGTTGTCCCGTTATACTCCTGTGGCCTGGCACCTGGGGGGACCTCCGTGAAAATTGTTCAATGAATGAGTGAATGAATGAACGAATAACTGACTGTATGACTGAACAGTCCTCATCACCCTTTTGCCTGCCAGAAAACTCTGAATTGAAGGGAAGCAAGTGGCTAGAAAGCTCTATGGTCTGAGATGATCCTGCATTATACACAACTTACAAGGAGAACTGACTACCTTTGACTGGACATTTGCTATAGGCTAGAAAATATTTTAGGGCTTGTACTTACATTGTCTCTGATTTAGCACTCACAAAATAATTTGAGGTAATAGTACCTTCCATTTAGAGATGGCAAACTGAAGCTCAGAGAATTTAAGTAATTTGCTCAAGATCACGCAACTAGGAAGCAGCAACAGAAGTCGCGATGGGGGTTGAGGTCAGCCTGGCTCTAGAGATCTTTCCATTTTCTACGCTGCTGCCCTACAGAGGGTGGGGAGGAGTTAGCTGCGCTCTTAGCCCTGGGATGGGGCAGAAGCCCCTGCCCAGGGAACTGCCCAGCCCTATTTTCCATCTTGCTCGTCCTTCTTCTCTTTATGCTCCTTCTCTCTAATTTTCCTCTTCTCCAAGCCTGGAGGGTCTTCAAACTCCTGTTTTTCTAGGATAGGCATTTCAAATTCCCGCTGATCGTAAGCCTGTTCTTCTCAGGTGTTAATTTTAAACTCTTGGCTTGTCAGTGAGAGATGGCAGGGCCTGGGTAATAACTGTGGGGACAGCAGGTCTCAGCAATGCCAGTGCAGCCCCTCCTTGTGGCCACACACTGTCTGGAGAGACCAGGATACATGAACACACGTTCTCAGCAGGCTTATTGTTCCAGCTGGACCAACGTCTCAGCGCTTGGGTTGTTCTGCTGGGGAGAACCGAACACCAAACATAAGGGAGGTAGACATCCTCATGGGGGTGGTGGGATGGAAGAGGCAGTGGTAGAATGACATTCTGAGCTCCCTTCTCTCTAGGGACTCCTACTCTTGGACCGGGACTCTAGGTATCTCCAGAACAAAAGGATGGAAGGGGGGCAAGAAGTACCTCCCTTGTCCTTAAATAGTTACTGTTGTACCATTAGTTTTGAGCTTGAGTATTTTTCTAGGACCCTAAAGTGTTGGTAGTCCAGGTATCTTTTAGAACCAGCAAGAAAGATAGGTAGGAGTCTGAGTTACATTCTTTCATTCCTTTGGGGGGGCTGATGGGCTTCCAAGGGGAGCAGTGAGAAGAGGGTAAGAGGCCTCAGGTTGCCCCGGTGACTCAGAGAGGGAAAGAGATCCTGGGGAGGGGACTGTCTTAGGACTCAAGCAGGCAACGCAAGTCTCATTTTGATCTCTAGAACACTTTTTAACCCTCTGTGGAAATCCCTGTGACATATTTGTGCAGATTGGATGGTCCTGTCCACCTGCATGGGACACCCTGGATCTCGGATCTTGCTCTGATAGAGCAAAATGACCCTGTGGGAGTGGGCAGAGGCCTGGGGCTGCTGTCTGTGCGCGGGGGTCTTAGGGAGCAGGACTGGAGGCAGGGCAGGCAGAGGGGGGCTGGTCTGGGAGCCCGCTGAGAGCTGTTCCATCTCTGCCATTATCTGGTTCTATACAAAGAGTCTGGTGAGAAGGGCAAAACCTGCACCCTCTGAGTAGATTCATACTTTCCAAAGTGTGATTAGGAGCCAGGCCCAGGGCACGCCAGAAATTGGAAGGGGACAATGATGGAGGCCAGGATGGGCAGCAGGTGGTGCTGAAAGATAGCAGAGCCAGTGGATGGGGAATGGTCTGCTGGGAGCTGGAGGGGGAGCAGGAGGAAGGGCAGCTGGGAGCCACCTCAGAGGGTCTGGGCCCAGGGTAGGAAAACAAAAAGGAACCGGATCCAAGATCTGAGGGTGAAACCTGGGGGCGGGGGGAGAAGAAGGAGAGGTGAGGTTGGGGGCTTTCTGGACAGAGAAGGCTGGTTATTTGCCAGAGAGGAGGTTGTCTTAGCTGCCCAGCTCTTCCCCCTTTTGCAGCCTGAGGGGGAGGAATAGAGATCAGATGACAGGGCTCCAGGGCTTGTGTGTGTGTGTGTGTGTGTGTGTGAGTGAGTGTGTGTGTGTGTGTGTGAATGAAATGTGTGTAATCAAGGAGTCAGGGCTTCTCCTTAGGGACCTGCTCTGCTCAGCTGGGAACTGGCTCCAGGTGAAAGATGGCATTCTTCTTGTCCTACCATGTGACAAAGAGGAATAGATGCTGGGGCACAAAGGCAGTGAAAGTTGAGGCCCAACTCCCCTGTTGTCTGCTCCCTTCACCTCCACTCTAGACTTGGGTATAGGCCCTGAGCTACCCTCTTCTGCTCCCCAACTTGGCAGTCTCCGAGGTGACACCAGTCTGCCCCCCACCCCCGACTCCTTCCTCATCATGTGTTCTCTGTTCAGCCTCCCTCCCCAGTCCCAGTCTTTCTCTCCTAATTCTCTCCTCTCTGCTGCTCTCTTTTGCTTCCTTTTTCGATGATTCCTCTATCATAAAATGAAGAGATGCTCATTATAGGAAACTTGGAAAAGTGCACACAGAAAAATACATAAGAGAATAAACTTAGAACCTTGTTGCATGGAAATAACACAGTTTCTGGTTTCTTTTTCTGATCTGGTGCTTTACACAGTGAAGCCTGTATGTACAGTGTGTATAATAATATGTTGAGCTTTGCTCTCTATCAGATTCACTTTGCTATTTCCATGAAAAATTCTTCAAATAGATTATCAGTAATACTCTATCCTAAAGATTATCCCTATTTATTTGACTGTTCAGCTTTTATCAGTTATTACATTTTTATAGTTTTTCATCAACATAAATTATACAACAATGAGCCTCTTAGTGCATAACTCTTTGTCTGTGTTTTGGATACCTACTTCTGCTATTTGTTTCTGCCTGGGAAGTGTTTTCTACCTAACTGAGGGTGGACCCCAATCCAGAGACCCACCTACAAGGCTAGCTCTAGACAGAAAGTCTTCACCCTCCCTTTTTGTCTGAGGTGTCCAGTGCTCCCCTGAAGCTTGTCCTTCTTTTAGCAAGGAGCCAGGGAGACACCTTTTGGGGTGGGGGGGTGAGTTCTTCACAGCACCAACTATTCTCACTGCTCAGAAAAACTCCCAGCCCAACAATACCAAAAGTCAATGTAACAAGAAGACCATCTGCCTGGTTTTTGGGTGAGGTGGCTTCTCTTAGTCACATTCTGTTAAATGTGGATTGATTAATATGCTCTCTAACCCATCTGCCTGGGGAAACTGGCCCGGCACAAAACACTCCCGGTCTAGCTGATAATATGGCCCGTGGCAAGGAAAAGGGCCTACTCTTTACGCCCACCCATGCTGTAGTGGGAGGCTCCTTCCCAGTCCTTCCAAGTTGCTCTGACAGAGCAGAGCCCCACACTCGTCTCCAAGTAGACCCTGCTTCCAAGGGGCCCATGGTCTACTGGGGAGGGAGATGCACAATTTGAGCAAGAGGCTTGGGGTCAGGTCTAAATGCCAGGATAAACAGAATGCTGTTAGGTGACTGTAAAAGGTCCAGGAGGCCTTGGTGCAGAGAAACACCCCAGTCCAGGTTCATCAGGGGAATAAAGCCCTGCTGTTTGCTGTTTCTCCCATCCAAGTACTAACCAGGCCCAACTCTGCTTAGCTTCCGAGATCAGATGAGATTGGTCACATTCAAGGTGGTATGGCTGTAGACATGTTTGCTGTTTCTGTGTTGTTTGACCAGAGCACGTGAGGGTGTGAGCTCTGGTTCTCTTGTTCCTTCTCATTTCTTAATCAAACCTATATTGAGTGATTACTATGTGTCCAGGCACCAGGCTGGACTATGAGCTGCTTTGTGTAAAATGCACGACATGTTTCTTCTTAAAGAAGCAACTAATCTGAAAAGGTACTTGCAGGCCCATAGAACCCAAAGCACAGATAGCCATGGGATTGAAAGGACCAGAGTTTCTTTCCATGCAGGGGGAGAATTCATCCAATGGTCTGGCAGCAGGACTCGAGTAGGGCCTTGAAGGAGAGGCAGAGGTCTGAGTTGAAGAGGTATGAGGATTGGCATTCCAGGCACTATGGGCAAAGATGAGCGATGGAACGTGTGGAGGGGCTGTGGGAGAAGAGGGGGCCTGCTGGCTTTCTGGAGCTTGTGTCCCAGGCTGTTTGTGACTTATCTGAGGAAGCACTTTCCTGTAATACAGGGATAGGCTGGGGAGTCGGCATCAAAAGGGCGAGGGAGGAAGATGGCGGAAGGAAATGTGAAAAATGGATTCGAATCTTAGTGAGGAGACCCTAGCAGCTGGCAGCCAGCTCCCGGCCACCCCATGGGCTGCCTGTGAAGCACTTCCTCAGGCTGAGCCCCCTTTGGCTTTTGGCGCCAAGTCCCACCTTGGGAGGAGGTTGCCTTGTCTGTGGTATGAAGTGCGGTCATACTCGTGGGAGCATTCCATCAACTGTTGAGTGCTCAAATAACATGCTTGTTCTGGTCCTCAGTTCTGTACCAGGGGCTTTCTGGGTATCACCCCAAGTCCTCCTAGAAACCCAAGGAAACCCCATTTCACATGTCGGGAAGCGGGGCTCCCGGGGGTATAACACAGACTCTCAGGTGAACCCAGGTGGCTTTCTCAAGCCTGCATTGGCCCTTCTGCTGTATCACCTTTTCAACCACATGTGAGAAAACGGACCAGGGAGAGGCTAGGGGAATTCAGGTCACAGCAGGTGACTGAATGGGGCTCAGACTCAGGCCTTTTCTCTCAAGCCCATGCTTTTCACACCCAGAGGGTGGGGGTGGTAGTAAGGAGGTGAGAAGAGAAGAAAGAGCTTTTTTTCTGAGGTGACAATGTTGTCCAGGGCGAAGGCCCCGTGCTTCCATCCCTGAAGCCTGTACAAGTCAATGTTTGGTCCCATCAGGTGAAGGCCGTTTGATTCTAGACCTCAAAGACACGACACTTTCGTTTTCATTTCCTCTCTTGTCTGTTACTCAATGTACTGTTGGTGCTGATGGTAATGTTACATAGGTTTCAGGCGTACAATTTTATGATGCATCCTCTGTGCCTTCTGTGGCAACGGCGTTGCGTGTCTCTGCCCCGGGAGCAAGGCTGGGCGGGTGAGCACCCTTGCCCTCGAGGGTGCGTCTTTTCTGAGGTGGTGGATACAGAGCAGGAAGTCCGCTTGGGTTCAAATCCTGGTTCTGTTACCCACTGGTTCTGTGATCTTGGGCAAATTATTTTCCCTGCTTGCATGCATTTCCTCATCTGTAAAATGGGGATAATAATAGCGCCTGCCTATCGGGCACGCTGCCGAGGGGAACCAAGTCAGTTGTTGCCTCTTTGGAGTCAATGCCGTGTGAGCATTTGTGATGACTTTCCTCCAGGGGTTGGGAACTTGCTTTTCTTGGTAAATACCCTCGGGTTACTCCAGCTCTGTCACTTCTCTCCAGGGTAGCATCCACTCACATGTGAGGCTGAGACCTCAGCCACCATCGAGGTGACTTCTTTGCCCTTGTGGCTGGAGCTTCTTCCCTTTGGTCTTCTCACTCTGCAGTCCTCTGTTCTGGACTAATGTATCTTAGAGTACTAAAGTGTCTTAGAGCATTAAAATCCTGGAGTTGGAGATCCAAAGGGTTCTCTGAGATCGTCTGGTCCAAATACTTTATTCTTCAGAGACTAAGATTGGGGACAGGACTTTCCCAAAGGCACCTGTTCGGCCCTGGAGCTTGGCTAGGCCAGGCCTCTGTGTTTCTAGTCCTGTGATGGTGCCCCCACGGGCACAGATGCTTGGCGTGGGGCCCAGCTGGTCTAAAGCCCTGGGATGGCGGGTAGGCCGCCCCAGTGACCACAGAGGTTTAATTAGCTACGTTATAAAGTGTGTGACTGAAAAATGCTCCTTGCGCTGGTTTTATAAAACCCATTAGCATGCCAGAGGGCATGGCAAAAAGGAGGAAAACAGTCACTTCTTTCTTTGTCTGGGGGAAAAGGAAGCATTTTAAATCAGTGGAAGGAAGGACATGGGATCTTGGGGAGGAAGGGAGAGGCAGGTTGAGGGCAAGAGCATCCTCCAGCCCTGCTGGGTTGGTGGGAGGGAGGAGGGAGGCAGAAAGAGGAGAAATGCCAGGTGGTGGGGGTGCAAGATGGGACAGGGATGTGGCTCTCCGTCGTTACATCTTCGTTAGAGGAAGATGAAGATCAGTGCCAGGACCTGGCAGTGATGGTTACAGCACATACGGGACTGAAGCGCTCTGCCCCGCCACACACCCGGTCCCACCATCCGTCCACTCAGTCCTGTCATCCCCCGATTTGTACCTCAAGTTGCCTAGGGGAGCACCTTTTCGTTAAACCTGCTCCAGAGCCTGTGGGAGCTCAGGTCAGGCTGGAGAGCCCCCCCGGAGTTAGCACCTTCCAGAGGTTCTGATTCTACAGGTTGGCGGGGAGCCTGGGGACCTGCATTTCTAACGAGCTTGCTGGGTGTTTGTGCTGCCAGCGCTTGCTATGCACACTATGTGAGAAGCCCGGTTCTGGACTCTGTAGAGCCAGACTGTTTTCAGGGGGAGTGGGAGACAGGAGGCTGCTGCTTGGAAGGAATGATGGGTATTTATCCCACATCTCATTAATGATGTATCATTTGCTGACACTTATTTATTGTGTCCACGCTCTGTGCAGGGCAGTCCAGGAGCCACCGAGGAGCAGAGGTGTTTGGCGCCTGATTAGTGTGGGAGACAGACTGGGACAAAATTCCTCAAATGTGACTCAGAAAGGGACAGATGTTGTAAGGGTTGGAGAGACAATGACTGGGCTTACAGCAGAGAGTGTCAGGGAGAACAGGCTAGAGAGGAGGGTGGCCTTGCCTGGGGAACAGTCTGGGCTGCCACGCTGAGGAGTTAGACTTTTTTCTACAGAGGTCCAGAGAGGTCAAGTGACTTGCCCAAGGTCACACAGCTAGTTACCAGCAAGAGCAAACTTGAACCCCACTGAGAAATTATTCAAGAACTAGGATGTGATCACAAGTGGTGTGGTTACAAGGAGTGCCTGCAACACACTCATATGCACAGAAAATAAATTTTTCTTACCTGGGACATGGGTTGGAGCAATAACTAACCTTCCAGCTGCTTTCTGGATTTCCTCTTCGAATCCATCCTGTACACGCTTCTAGATTAATCTCAAAACACTGCTTTTATGATGAACTTCCCACACTCTCCCCACATAAACCCAAACACTTTGAATCCCTTGCAAAAACAAAATAAAAACAACGTGTTCTGGTTATTGCCTGACACTGAATGTCTAAAACACTGTATCTCATTGCTTTGGCACCTTTCTACTCTGTAAATCTGTAATTGCCTTTTCAAGTTTTCCAATTAAGTTGGAAGCCTATTGATTTACTTTCTTATTTGTTGCCTTAACAAACATGTATCAAGACTATATTGGGTGCCCAGTGGTGTGCTCCAAGAAAAATGTTTCCTTTTGTTCAAGGAGTATGTCTCATCTAGAGACCAGGACAGATGCAAAGACAGAATTACAAAGCAGTGTGACTAACGACTGCCCTGCTAAGAAGTGCACGGGACGGGAATGGCGCAGGAGGCGGGGCGTGGCCGTGCTGGCGGAAGCTTCGCTGGGGAGGAGGTATTGCAGCTGAGTCCACCTTGAGGAAGGCGAGGGGTTTAACCAGGTGGGGGCAGCAGTCTGTGGGGTGGGGTAGTTCTTGTTGATTTACTGAAATACTTGTAGTCGATGGCCTCAGGGAGGAGGTGAGGGAAGGGATCAAAAAGAGACCTGGCAGAGAAAAGCATATTAAAACCACCTGTCAGAATGGCCATTGTCAATAAATTCGCAAATGGCAAGTGTTGGCTGGATGCGGGGAAAAGGGTCCCTTGTGCACTGTTGGTGGGGATGCAGACTGGTGCAGCCGCTGTGGAAAACAGTACTGAGGGTCCTCAGAAACATTAAAAATGGAACTGCCTTATGACCCAGTAATTCCACTTTTGGGGATTTATTCAAAGAAACCCAAAACACTAATTTCAAAAAAAATGTGTGTGTCCCTATGCTCACTGAAGTGTTATTTACAATAGCCAAGATCTGGAAGCAGCCCAAGTGCCCGTCAATAAACAAGTGGATAAAAGAGCGGTGGCCCATCTGTATAATGGAATATTGCTTGGCCATAAAAAAGAATGAAGTCTTATCATTTGCGACAGCATGGATGACCCCATGGAGCATGGGGTCCATGTGAGCACAGAAAGCTCTGAGCCCCAAGAACTGGGGAGAGGATACTGGCATAGGGAGAATCTTCCTCCTGAGCACTCAGGCTCCGAAGGCCTAGCCTGTGGACCCGCCTCCTTTCACTTGGATGGTGCTGTGGGGGTGGGGCCTCTGTAAGGCATGGGCTTCCCGGGGTGCACTGCAGCCATCCAGGCAACCTTGATGAGTGTTCGAGTGGCCTGCAGCCGTAGGAACGGAGGGTCGACGGACAGTCTTACAGACAGGCTCCCCAGCTACTCTTCCTCTCTTGCACTTCTCCCCTTGCCTCTCTGAATCCAAGCCATAGAGGCACAGAGCCGGAAGAGAACCAAGAAATGATGAGGTCCAGCCCCTCTTCTATTATACAGATGGGGACAACCGGGGCCCAGTCATAGGACGTGGCTCAGCCACAGTCAAGAGAGAAACAGCTGCTGGAGATGCAGGGGGCTCAGAGTGAAGTTCTGGTTGTATCTGATACCTGCCTGCTGGTAACGTTGCCTCTGAGGTCTACCTCCTCTCCAGCGCCTGGAAAAGAGTGAGGCCCCATCCAATTAGGTGGATGCGAGTCCAGCCAAGTTAGGCCTGGGCACGCGGAGCAGGGCCTTGGACGGCGGTGGAGCTGCTCGCCTTGCAATTCTGCGAAGGTGACCTCTTGGTTCTGCTAAGAATGAGGCCAAAACCTAATTTTAAAAGGTGACTTTAATAGAAAGTCCCTATAGCCCTTTAGCTCTGCCTAGTATTAGGAATAGCAGTAAAAAAGTCTAAGTTGGAGCTTTTGAAACTGTCACCTAGACGTGCAAACTGAGGTCTGTGAGATTCTTCCTGGGAAACAATCCCGGGGTTAAAACTGGATGGCCCCTCCAACTACCCACAACCAGCAGAGTCAAGCATTTTAACACCCCGGCGTGGTCAGACTGAGCCTTGGAAGATAACTCCTGAATGCCGGGTGGCCAGTGACTGTTGAAGGCACCCAAAATAGCACCGCGGCATGAAAAACAACCCAGGCTAGTGTGTGGCTTAGGATTCAAATGCCTATAAGGTGCGAATGAACAGAGCTTGCAGAATTCCTGGGGCAGGGCTCTGGCCCGCCCAACGGTTTAGCTTCTTGATTACCGTCATTACGCATCCATAATGCATGTTATAGGGGAGGAAAGAGGCAGCCAGCCCCAGGGTGTAATGACAGGCTCGGCCCTGTAAGCTGTGTGCAGCCTCTGACATGTATCTTCATAGCAAAGGCCTCGGACGCACTGTACAGTGCTTATTTGGGCTTCTAACCCATGTTTTACCCAGAGCGCTCCTACCACGCCACGGCACGTCAAAGGGAAGGCAAGCTTGGCCCAGTCTAAGTCACGCAGATTTTAGAAGCCAAAGTTTAGCTGATGCTGTTGGAAAAAATAAGCAAACCATGGATCTGGAGTTAAGAGAACCTGGACTGGACATTCCAGTGTCATCAGCTGCGTCATAGTGCTATGCTTCGGTTTCCTCACTGGTAAAATGAGAGCAACTTCTGCTTTAAGATTACCGTATAATTAAATACAAAAGCCCCTTGGAATGGTCCTGGTGTTCGGTGTTTGATAGGGTGAAGATGAAGACTTGGAGGAAACACTAGGGAGAGACAGCTCAGCAAACGAGTCTAATTCAAGTGCGTGTGTGACCCTGTGTGTTCAGTGACTTGTCCTGCTTGTCCCTGTGACGAGGAGAGCTTTTTGCCTGGCTGATTTCCATTTGTTGCTTTGACACTGTGAAAGGCATTATACCCCCAAAATGTGTTTAACACTTTTTTTTTGCCATAACAATTTTTTTTCTCTTTCTTTTCAAATATGCTCTCTCCCCTGTGCCCTTGCCTGAATTGGGCGGTAACTGTGTTACTGCTTTGTGAGCACGGTCCCAGCCTGCGCCAGGCTGGAGAGGGGCCGGGGGAGGAGTAAGCAAGCGGCAGAAGAGCAACTGAGGTGGCGGATGTCCTGCCACAGCCACATGTACCCTGAGGAGACTGGTCAAATGAGTAAGAAAAGCCACAGGCAGTCCTGCTCGGGACTGACCTCCTGAGCTCCTGAGCTCCACGCATTCTCATTCACGACCCGAGTCCTTCCCCGAGGGGTCCCAGGCATTGCTCTCTGCACACACTCCTTCCAAGCTCTTCCCTACTTCCCTCCAACTCTGTGGCCAGTGGAGGAATGTCGACCCCAACACCGTCTTCCTCCTCTCCCTCCTCCTCCTCTCTGGGTCCCTAATTATCGTGCTGATCAAGACATGTTTTCTTGGCTGTCTAGATTGTGCTTGCTTAGTTCAGTCTAGTTTCCTACTTCTTAGAAAAGGCAAAACAATTTCCTCTCGCCCTAACACGAATGACCGTATCCAGAAATGCTTGCAGGACACCTTTTCCCGCACAGCACTGAACGATTCCTCCATGTTAGCACAACTTCCACCTTCAGTGGGGCTGGGTCTTGCGGCACCTAAGCCACTTTCTGCCTCTTTGCTTCTATGTGTGTCCCGATCTTCCAGCCAAAGGGAGAAACACATCTCTCGTTGCACAAACTTGGTTTATTAGGTCATCGCAACAAAAGAGAGATGCAGCTCATAGGGGACATGGAGGCAGTCTCTGTAAGAGGGTGTTAGAAAGGATTTATGATAGAACTTGCTTTTGTTTAAGTGATTTCGGGAGGAGGACTCAAGGAAGCGGGGCTTTGCTCTGGATGGGATGCTGTCAGGAAGAAGCGTGAATTCTGTGATTCGTATCTTAATCTTCTCGAGAAGGCGGGAGGAATGAACCGAGACTCCTGCCATGACTGCTAACAAAGCCGCAGTCACTAGTATTCGCGGGGTAGGAGGATGTCTGGTCATTGTTGTAGCTTGGAGAACACAAACGGCTAAGCTGAGCGAGGCTGCCAAGCCAGGACCCTCTGGCTGCTTTTCTCTTCTTTTGTCTTCCCTCCGGCCAAAGGCAAAGCTAGGCCACAAGGCTTTCATGTTTGATACTCAGGTCTCCGCCACCGCCAAAGCTTTACTGATTAGGAAGTTGTGCAGAGAACGTAGTGTGTGGCTGGGCAAGAGTTAGTTTCTTATTCTCCTGTGGCAGCCCGAGTTTCCTGATCGTCTGACGTGACACAGGCGGCACCGTCGTTTTGGAGACTCGGAACAAAGGAGAGGAGGCAGCCGTACCAGGCAGTGATCAGAAATGCAAAGTGGCGTTGGCTCTTGTAAGTGATCCTGAAGAAGGGCCTGGATGATCAAATCCAGACAGTGAAAACGTGCCCCAGATTCAACGGGCTTTTCTTTTAGAGACTCGGGTGACTTTTTCTTTCAGCCGAGTTAGAGATTGCCCCGCTCCCACCTGCAGCGTACAGGTGCAGCGAGCGGGGCGCGCTCTGGTGCAGGCTTCCTTGGGCCACTGAGAGGGCACTGAGGGCTCTGTGATCTTCCACGGCAACGCCGGCTAGTGCATCCCAGTTTAAACGGATTGATTTGGCCTCCAGAATAGAAGTTGTATCATTTAGGATGTCTTCTGGGGTCAGAGGTACGTTTCGGATGTGTTTTCCACTGACTGCTCCCTACTGTGGGAATTACCATTTGCATGCTACGCATGAAGGTCAGTGCTGCCCACCATTTTCCCAGGTAGTCCGTGTTTGCTGCTCTTGGAAGTTTCTGGACATTCTTTTCAGGGAAACCTGATCCACAGGAGGGGCGGTCATTTCAAACTCTGAAAGTCTCTAGAATTTGTCCTGAAAACAGAGGGGAAGTTAGCGTGTGGCAGGTGGCCTGATCTGCCGTCCATGAGGACAGGCGCCCCAGCAGGGCACAGACCCAACTGGCCCTGCCGCTCATCCGGGAGGAGTGCATCTGGGAGGAGTGCACGCGTGTGCCCTTAGGGTGAGAAGCTTTCCTGAGTGGAGTTAAACAGTTTCTGCAAAGCAAGACTGAGTGTCTCTAAAGAGAATAAGCTATTGTAGCAAGAATTCCCCACTTCTAGTTTCCATTTCTGATGGGCTCAGTTTTGCTGAGCAGGTTGTAACGACCTAAACAGAAACATATTCTCGACATGGGGTCTAAGTCCAGTTTGGTAAAAATGTGAGGTTGGGACTAATTATATGAGGGGAACTTAAGCATCAGCTAGAAGGAAATCTACCCTCTGAAGCATTTAAAGGAACAGTTATTAAATGTTTGTCATCAACTGTCAGCAGTAGCTTATGGTCTGAAAAAAACATGCTAGAGAGTTTTATTTTTTTCTGAAGGGCCAGAAGACCTCAGAGGGTGAAAAATAATAGGACTGAGATAAGGGAGGTCGTGTTGAGAAGTCTCCTAGTCAGCTCTCAGAGGGCGCCAACATCCTCGAGGGCAGTCAGAGACAAGAGTGGAGGTAACGGGACAGAAACATGGCGCTGAGGAGTCCAGATTCATCTCATTTTTAGTCTCAGGTGGACGTACCCCCTCCTGCAGTCAGCAGTTTCTCTGTTGTCTCAGATGGAATCTCTCCTGGTCTGAGGGTTTTTCTTGAAGTTTTAGAAGAACCCTCAGTTTGACGTCCTCCGCTAGGATTGACGTCCAGGAGTTTGGAGACGCCGCTTCTCCCCGGGGACAAAGGAACGACACCTTGGCGTCGTGTTGCTTGAGTTGTCAACAGGACGTGATAAGGTCTTCCAGCCTCAAAGGCTGCCTGTGTGGCTCTTTCAGAATTCCAGAACGCGAGCCCCCCAGGTGTGCAGAGCACGCAGAGGCGCTGAAGTGGAATCCCCCACAGCTGCGACCCTGGAGTCTCAGCTGCATGCCCTGTTACGGGGTCCAAGGTCCTGGGCCAAGGCAGTCAGCTGAGTTTTGCTGGAACCTTCATTTCTGTGAATTCCCTCTTTCTAGCACCCCTATCAGTGGACAAGGGTGTGTTTTTTTGGCTCACTGTAAGTGAAGAGAACCGTGGGGAAGACAAGTTTCTTTCCCGTAAGTCCTTGACTCTGCTGGAATCTTTGGGAGGATGGAGCCCGGAGCCTGTGCGCGGTGTGGCTCCTCACTGTGTCTAGTGTTGCGCAGAGTGGGTGGCTTAGAGGCCGCCATTTGAGTTTCCAGCTGGGTAAGGCCCGAAGGGATTTTCACCTGTGACCTGGCAGAGCTGAGACATTCTCGGCCCTCCTCTTTCCCTTTGCAGCCGAAGAGGCCAACGGGAAGACACAGGAAGACTGCACCGAAGACCGAAAGCAGACGAAGACAGCACTCCGGAGAGAGCAGATCCCAGACTAGAGCCCTCCTTCCTGTCGTTTTCCAAGAATGGAAAGCTGGGCTTGTTCACCTGGACTGAACCGAGACGGTGGCGACTGCGTGGGGTGGGGGCTCTGCAGGGAGAAAGAACTCACAGAGCTGCCTTTCCCGAAGAATTTTTGCGATAAGAGTGAGAATAATTACGATGACTTCTCACCTGTGTATCTTGGCTTCAGTTGCTCTTCCGCCCTTCGTCTTCTTTTCCCACCTCTGGTCTTGCAAATTCAACACATGCACGAACATTCACGGCGCTTCGTGCCAGGCCCTGGAGCTGGGTTATAAAGATGAGTAAGGCATGACCCCCCAGGCTCACCTGCAGTGATTTACCAGACTGGGGCTGATGGCGGAGAAGTGGTGACCATCTGCTTCCTACTCTGAGCCCTCTGGGCTCCAGATAGCTTTTCGGGTTCTCTTTGAGTCTCTGCAAGTGTATAGAAAAAAAGGAATCTTCTCGGTCCTTAAAAGGCAAGACGAGAGTCTTCTGATGGTGACCGTGGTCATTTGGAGAGAGAGGAGGGACTCACATGCTGGAGGTATGGCCTTAGCCAGCATTTCCAATGGCCTTGCACTGAAGGGTCTGGAGGGATAGAAGAGAGTGTTGAAACAAGGGTGGAGTGGTGGAGGGGTGATCAGGCTGAGTCAAGAATTACTAAGGTCAGAACGAGGGCTGGGCAGGAAGAAAGAGGCAGCTTGCGTGGCCTGGCTGCGGGTGGGGGAGAGCCTTGTCCACCAGCCCTCGGGCTCCCCAGCCGCCCCCACCCCCGCCATCTCCCTGAGGTCTGGGGAGGCCAGGACCGGAGGGCGCAGTGCCCGGACTGAGATGACTACCCCTTCCCTGCCCCGAAAGACCCTCAGGACGCCTGAGGACGTCGTGCTCCCTCAGGGCAATGTCTCTCTCCCTTCCAACTTCTCTCCCTCCAAATCCATCTTCATTAGTAACTATAAATGTCAGACTCAGAGCCATTAGAAGGCTGTGCCTAGATAAATAATGCTTTTCATATTTAATTTACGACTAGTTCTGCAGCCTCTTTGGGGGTGTGCTGGGTTAATTAAGAGCTGAATTAGATGGAGTTGCATCTTCCTAAGGAGACTCAATTAAACTCTTTCTTGAAAAAAAAGAGAAAAAAGAAAAGAAAAGGTGGTCGAAGAAAGGGGTGCATTGGAAGACCCCACTCCTTCATCATGACCTCAACTTAAGGCTGCTTAGAGGGGAGCTCAGGGTGCTCTTAGTTCAGCCTTTCCTTCCTTTACAGTTTGGAGCCCCGTCTCGTCCCTGAGTCAGGCGGTCAGCATGCGGGAGGGACAGGGTATTGCCCACGGGGAGCCAGGTCAGCTTTTCCGGCTGGCGTTGGGCTGGTACCCTGCAGCCAGGAAACTAGTCTGGAGCTGAGCTGGGCCAGTGCCCATGGGACGCAACTAGCAGCTGGGTGAAGTACTGGGGAACCTGATCCCCAGTGCCAGCCTCAGTCCAGGACTGTGGCTCTGAATTTCCAACCCCCATTTCTAGCCCTACTGCCCCCAAACTCAGTCTCCTTTGCTGGGGCTGAGCAGACAAGGGACATATGCATCCCGACTATTTCATGGGCAGCTGAGGAAATCCCACAGAGCTCTGCCTTCCACTGGGAGAAGCTGCTGTGGCTGGTGGGGGCCAAGACCCCTCTCTGGTGGCACTGCATCCCCCTACTACTCCAGGGGATCAGGCTCCGGAGCTCAGACAAGTTGGTCCACTTTTCCAGTCCATGCGGAAGTAATACGTTCAAACTCCTGTAGTGAGTGAGTTGATACGGAGGTTGGCTCAGAATCCTAGGCTGCTGCCACTGACACACTCAAATGCATGTGTGCCTGATCACACACATGCACACACACCTTCTTCACAGGCTCATAGAGACACGGAAGGTTCTTGCACACCTCCACTCTGGCAGCCCTTAGACACTCCATGGCCCGTGGGGACAGAAAGTGCCCCCTGGGTCACCAGCAGGCCCCACCCGTCTCCTGTTTAGACAGGGGCCTCCACACATCCCTGGAGACCCTGTCACACCCTGCATTGTCACAGAGTCTGCACACTGTCAGAGTCATAGACACTGTCAGCACCCCTGTGTTCTGAGACACCGTGAACAAGGGCCAGACGCTCACAGACTGTCTCCTGACCCATCCCCACACACTGACCTCTTCGTGTGAGCCTCGAGCTGCAAAGACAGTCGCTCTGACAAGCATACGTGCACACACGTGTGCCCAGGCACGCACCCGCACTCCTCAGCACAGGGTTCAGGTCCAGGCTGCTGCTCTGTTATGCGGAAAGGTGGAGTATGCTCTGTGACAGTCCCTCAGCCTCCAGAGCAATTGTGTGCAGACTTTGCAGCACGTGGAAAATAGCCTTCCTTGTGAAGACTGGGAAAAGCAGTCCTCTAAGTAGGCATGACTGTGACGTACCTCTACCCTGCAAGACTCCAAGAGGACACTGTTTGCTCACTCATCCGTCAAACCTGGCTTTGTGACATATTTTAGTCTGAGGCTGTGGTTCTCTTACAAGGTTCCCATAACAAAGCAGGCTGAAACTTGACCTCCACCCACCCCTTTCCCTTAGGTCATATCTCCATCCTTAGGGAGATGCTGAGGCTGAATGGATGGGGTAGGGGCTTTTGAGATGGGCAGAGGGGATCTGGTTCTCTCTGCATTGACCTTGTTCCCGATTTGTGGCTTCCCCTCCAGTTTCATGGCCAAGTTCCTCTCTGGGGACAGAGTTGGCTTCTCTGGCTGGCCCTGGGAGAGGGGGCTTCTCTTTGGGCACAGTTCTGTCCTTCCCCTTGATACCTTGAAGGTATTTACCAGGACCAATTCTCAGGAGAGATGGGCTCCCCGAAGCAGTGTTGTGGCCTTCCATTCTGATTTGAGAGCTCAGACAGCCTCAGAGAGCATTTCTCCCCAGCCCCCGCTGCACAGAAGCAGAGGGTGGGCTTGCCCATGGCTGCAGAGCAGGTCAGGGGCAGACCGGATCCAGACCCAGTGCTCCCGGCACCGCCTAGCCTTCTTCCCTGATACTCCTTGCTGTACACACCACAGCTCTTTCTCACTGTTGCTTTCTTATATTTTTAATTTTTATCTTGCGTAGGTATATCTTGCTTTATACAACAGATACGTTCTTTTAAATGCTGTTCGTAAGGAATAGAACAGTCATGTTCAGGTAGACAGTATCTAAATGTGCTTTGGTTCTCAGTGTCCAGGATGAGGTTCCCTCTCTCTATAAAGTTCAGGTTAACACACTCACAGGGTCCTATGTGACCCGCCACCACACCTCACTCTCATCTTGCGTTCTGCAGTTCAGCTTCAGTAGTCCATTATTAGCTCCTTATTCTTTTCTACCTCAGGGCCTTTGCACATCCTGTATTCTTTGCTTTAAATGCCCTCTCTCCCTTCTATTATTTGTTAGTCAGCTCCTTTTTATAGGCTCAAATGTCACTTCTACAGGGAAACCCACCGTTCCCAGTCTAAGTTGGGTTTCCCCATTTCCAACTCTATGGACACTCCTTATATCTTCTTAGATAACAAATGGCAATTTTAGAATTATTTAATGCTGCATCTGTTTTACTGTTGCTGTATTCCTAGGGCATGGAGGAGTGATCGCAGCTAAAGGATACTCAGTTAATATTTGTGAAATCAGTGACTATGAACATGGAAAAAAATAAACATTTATAGAGAGAGCTTTTGCACATTAAATTGTACCATAAAGTATGTCCTCACTCCCCAGGGGTTCACTCTTTAGGCCCTAAAGTTTGCAGCGCTGTAGTTTTAAAGGGGCTTTACAAATTTCATTTGATTCTCTCAAGAGCCCTGGCTTCTGGCAAGATGGGCAGTGAAATGACCCCTGGGACAGACTGGCAGAGCTGGACCTTGTGCCTTGGTGGGAAGTCTCGGTCTGTCCGACTTGGTAACTGAATTTCTTGTTCAATTAAATACTCAGCTTGGTAACTGGATTGCTTAGATCTAGCTCTGTGCTCTCCGGTGTGTGCTCCCCGGAACATCGGTCCTGAGAAACCTGCTGTGTGAGAAAAGGGTTCCGGGGTCCAACGTGTTTGAGAAACGGTGTGTTCTAGCGCTCCCTCCGGGGACAGACCAGGCCTGTCAGTGTGCTGAAGGCTCTGGGAAGTCCTGCTCTGAGACCTGCGGCAGCTCTGCTTCTCTGAACTTTACTTCACCAGAGAACCCTTTTTTCCCGCAACATCGGCTCTACGGACCCGGTGATGGGAGACACTGTCAGTTTCTCTTCTGTGTGTGTTGGGTCACCTCCCGCGTTTAAATGAGGACCACGGCACACTCCCCCACCCCGGGGCTTCACTCCCTTTTTCCCTTGAGCATCCCCAGCCTCCCCATAGCCCTCAGGGCATGAGGCCCTGTAGCTATTTTCTTTGGCTCCTTAAGGTGAAGGGACTCGAGCAGGGAGGGCTCATGGCGGGAGTGGACAGAGTGGCCTGAAAAAGCTCTGTAAACTAAATGGGACAGAAGGCTAATGGAGGTGAGACCAAGCCATCCTGGAAATAGTACAGGGAGGCCGGGGTCAGGCTTGCTGGCCCTGAGTCTCCCTCACTACCCGCCGCCCCCAATCCCAGCCATGGCCTCCCTCCTCCGGCCCTGTTGGCTGAGGGTTCTCCATCATGGCCCAGCATGCCCTCTGGAGCTGTTAGACGCGTCTCCTCCTCTCCTTGTCTTCATTACTTCAACCATAGCAACCATTACTCCACCTCTTGCCTGGACTCTGGGCTGAGGTGCTGTGAGCAGTCAGGTTTTCCTGTCACCTCCTTGCCTTTGATTATACTGTCCGTCTCCTCCACCTGCCATGGCCCATTTTACCATGTCCTGTTTGAGGTTCACATCTGTAGCACCTGGCCTGGAGCAGGGCCTCCTCAGGCACTAACTGGATGACAGGGGACAGGGCTCACTTTGTCTGTGACCCCCAGAAGGGATTCTAGTACTGGCAGGGTGAGCATCCCCTGGAGAATGGGATGGAACGGGTCTCCCATCTTTCCTGATGCTTTTTTCGGGTGCAGCCTGACAGCCAAGGAGCCCTCTGCTATAGCCCTTGCTGACTCAGCGACACTTAAAGTCTCTCCGGAACAAGGTGATGGGCGTTTCAGATGCGAGGGCAGGAGTCCACCCTCACCGGTGCCTTACGGTGCTTGGCTCACCGTTTCTGCCCCGCCTGATGCCTCCACAGCCCCTGCCTGGCCATTCATTGCAACGTGCAAGAGGTCAGCGAAGAGTCCTGGACCCGAAGCCAGGCGGTTTGGCCTTGGAGAAGCCGCTTTTTGCTTCTCATTTATTAATAAGCCTCAGTTTGTTAGTTTCGAATGTAATGGGAAACTAGTACTTTCCTCATTAGGATCCAGTGAGAGTGAAATGCGATGATAAAGACAAAAAAAGTCCTTTATAAACTTTAATAAAATAAAGGCAATTTGTCAATTTCTCCCACGGAGAATGAAGAAGCTCCCCCTTATAGAATTTCCTTGCAAATGAAATGATGGTGCATAGTTATTATAGGTGTTTGGTGAAAGGGACCTTCTATCTCTCTTACAAAATCTTCTCACTGGATGTCAGTCCTGGGGAACTCTGGCCAACACCACAGCTGCCTGGCCCGAGTCAGCCTCAAGCTTCTGTGTAGTTGTTGCCCGAAAGCATAGCAAGATTCAAGCCCCAGCTTCTGTCCCGCTGAAGCACAGTGGTTACCTCCAGGACAGGGCCTGCCCCCTCGCACAGTGACCTCCCTGGCTGTGGGATCACGACCCCTTGCCGAGCACTTCCTATATGTGGAATTAGTAAGTGATCTGTCCAGAAAAAACTCCCTGGCTGGATACAGGGTCCTCCTCAATTGGTCACCCTGGGGCTGTGGGCAGGGGAGCAGTCTGTGAGCACGTGGCACACAGGTGGGTTTCTACTGGTTTCAGAGCCACAGCCTCATCCCCACATTCTGCCCTCAGGGCTGTGTTGTAGTCACCTGACTGGTGACTTCATCCTTCCTGCCTGCTTCTGGGGGCAGGATGTGGCCTGAGGTCAGCACAGGGCAACTAGTGGCAGGCAGGTCAGAGGTCGGGCGGTAGGCCGGTCCTGGGAGGGAGGACGACAGTGGGGGCGGGTAAGTGATGTTTGAACACTCCTTCCTCCTTGGATGGGTCTCCTAATTTCTTTCCTTCTGTCTGGCGCACACCTGTCTGAGCCCTGCTCTGCTGGCTCAGCTCCTGCTGTGGCTGCCCCTGGCCCTTATCTGCTGCCTGCAGCTGTCCCTGGGGACCCAGCCCCCTCCCCCACTTTTCCTCCGCTCTCCACTTCTGGCTCCAAAGGCTTTGCACATCTCCAAGCAAGGCCTGAAGTCCTATTCCAGAAGCCCAGAATTTTTTTTGGTTGTTGTTTCTTTGCAAGGTTGAGCAGACAGAGGGAGTCGATAATGTAGGGAGGTGCTGGGGAGGGAGGTGGCCGGAGGACCCTTCTCAGGCAGTCTTAAAGCCATAGTAATACTGGTAACTGGCATTTATTGTCTACCGTGTGCTTGTTGCTTTGTTCAATGGTTAATTAATCCATTTATTTCCCTTACTCCTCTCAATTACCCGGGGAGATAGGTACTCTCGCTGTTCCCAGTTAAATGGGGGGCCAGGGAGGCGGCGAGAAGAGCCGCTTCCTCACGGGGAGAGCTTCTGGCTGGGCCTGACTCAGACAGCCGGGCCTGAGGAGGAGGGTCCCGGGTCAAAGTCTTCTTCTCCAGGCCCTTGGTGTCTCGCTCTAGGTCGCAGTCCAAAGGCTGTTCTTGAAACCTAAGTGAAACGCTTCCTGCCCTCAACACGTCCCTGTGTTACAGGGAGTATCAGTCAGCCAGGGCTGCTCTCCTGGGGGTGGGCAGTGGAAGAAGGTGGGGGACAGTATTTTCTCTGCTACCAGGTCCTCGACTTAGGTCCCTACCCACCCAGTGGGGTGGAAGTGGGTGTCTGTACCCCGAAACCCTCCCCCCAGGACCCTATTTCAATGCTCTTCCTTTGGGTCCCAGGACCCTAGTGTTCTCCCTCTGCCACGGGAGCTGGACCTTGGGCCTGGGACTCCCTCGCATCCCTGCCAATAGCCCCTTGCTCTCCAACAGCCGCTGCCGCTCTGGCCTGAGGCGCGCAGGGGGGCCACGAGGACACACGAGGGCACACGAGGGCACTCTGGACCCTGGGATGTGTCTGCTGCCTCCACAACCTGGCTCAGGGCCCTGCAGGCTGCTACGGGAGGGTTTTGCCCTTTAAAATGATAACTTTCTTTTAGAAGGTGGGGAGCTAGTTACTAATGTGAAGAGACCCTCTGGGACAGATGTGTTCTGGGCCTGCTTGGGAAATAGTTGAGCATTAGTGGCTGAACCAGTGGAGAGGGATGGAGGTGACTTGTGTCCAGGGGAAGGTTTTCCGGAATGCCCGGAACACCAAACGGGCTGGTTGCAGTAACTCTGGGTGACCCCTCACCTGCCTCTCAGACTCTGGGGGATGCTTAGGCCCAGTGAGGGTCTGCCAGAGGTTAGCACTCAGGGATGATTCGATCATGTAACAGGGGTCTTTTGGAGACAGCGTTTCTGGTATGGCCTTGAGCAGGAGGAAGGGTATGGGTGAGAAAGTGGGATGGTTTTAGGGTCTGGGGAGACACTTTCACCCACAGAAGGGGCTGCCTACAGCTGTCACCTGCCAAGGAACGACACTGGGTGCTGGGAAGTTTCTCCCCTACACAAAGGAGGCGGGGGCTGGCCGGTACAGCCAGTGTCTGGGGGAGGCGGCCTGGGTGGGGCTGCACTGAGCAGCCACAGAAGTGCTTGGCAGCAGCCTGCCCTGGGATCGGGGCTCCGGACCCCCATCCCAGCGTGGAGTCTTGGCGTGCATGCGCTTCCGTGAAATGCAGGTGTTACCATCTGCCCCACCTTCCCGCCTCCTCTGCTGCTGCCCCGAGGACGAGGACGGCTTGAGCCATTGCTGGGAGGCTCGGCGCAGACCTGTGCCGGGGAGCTTGGGGTCTGCGGGTCACTCTCTTCCAGCAGGATAAACCCCTTCCTCCGTGTCCCAGGGTACTTGGCTCCCCCTTAGTCCCACCATTTGTCACCACGTGTCCTGAACTCTGGCCCTCTGGCTTGTCTCCGCTGTGCTGGAGTGTGAGTGTGTTCAGGACAGGGCTGCTGCCTGTTTCTTGTTGCCTCTCCTGTGCTCCGCACAAGGCCTGTACGTGAAGGGGGTCTGCAGGTCCTTGCGTGCAGGCAGCAGAGGGCACCGGACTCTGCGTCTTACAGGGTTCCCATCCTAGAGAGAGGGAGGAGGGGCGCTGCTGACGTCGGTGCTGTTAGCAGGCTGGACAGTGCCCGGGCTGGGCCGCCTGCACGCCTCACCTCACTGATAGGAAAAACGGGTCTCCGGGATTCAGGGACTTGCCAAAAGCAACTAAGCTTCCAGGACAGAGTGGCCTGGGCCAGTCCCAGGCCCAGGGGTGTGCGTGCAGGCCCTGCCTACCCTCCGCGTGGAGACTGGGGGATCTGGTAAGAGGAGGATGTTCCGCCCAAACTCTCACTGTCGTTGTCTTGGTTTTGCTCCTTGCAGTAGCTCTTGGCAACCTGGGGAGGGCCCCAGTGGCCGGTGAGCCTGCCGGTCTCACGGCCCCGAGACGTAGAAACCAGGTCTCCCAGCCCCTGGACATCCTGGGGTCCTCCCAACCGCCAACACTCTTCCCTTTCTTGGCAACCATTGTGCAGGGAGAAACCCAGAAAGGACCTGGAGCCCTGGTGGGGGCGGAGCCTCCCCCGGGGGCACCCTCTTCTGGGAGGCACTTTATAAACTTTCATAAAGCTGTGCTCCCATGATGCTCCTCGGTGGTGGTGAGTGCGGTTCTTTAAGACATGCCTGCACCGCTCCAGGCTCAGTGCTCAGGCTGCTCAGCATGTCATTTTCCCTCCCAATAAACGTGACAAGGACATGTCATCGCTTTCATTGTGCAGATAAGAAAACTGAAGTACAAAGAGACCAAGTTACTTGCCCGAGGTCCTATGGCTGGGAAATGGCAGAGCTGGGATTTGAACTCAGGACCCCAATGCAAGCTGGCACTTATTAAGAAGCCCATGCTCAGCAATAGTGAGCTTTGCAATTTTCTGAGGATGGCTGCTTCTCGCTGCCTTCTGCCAGCCAAGCTGGGCGGGTGGGTGTTCTGGCCACACTTGTCGGGTGCCCTGGCCCAGGCCCCTCCTGAGTTTCCTTGGAGACACCATAGAAGGGAGTGTAGGAGGCAGAGTCAGTGCAGAGTGACGGCCAGTGAGTTAGACAATGACCTGGACAGGCACCGTCAGCTGGAGGGCCTGGGGGAGGAGGTTGGCAACCCCGCAGCACTGACCCCCTTCAGGGTGGGCAGCAGCTTCTCTGAGGCCCCAGCCCCCACCAAGCCTCCCGAGGCTCAGGCCATAGTGGGTTCTGAACGGTCCATGGTGCAGCCCAGCCATGAACTTCTCCCAGTTAGTCAGCCACAGCCAGATGCTGTCTGGCTGGATTTAAGGGAGGGCGACAGGCTGGAGACAGTGGGAAGAGTGGAGAGAGGCCCTTTGACTTTGGAATGAAATGTACAGAAACAATGGACATAATGGCTTGGGAATTGGCAACCGAGGCGCTCATTGTTTTAATTTCACTTACTTCTTGAATAAGTAATACACTCCCGTGGGTTAACAAAAGGGTACACAGCGTGGGAAGCCTCGTGCAGCCTCTGTGTCCAGCGGCGTGGCTCCGGTTCACAGAGGCGGCAGTGTTGGCGTGTGTGTGTCTGGAGGTAATCGGAACGCCAGAGCGGGAATGCGTAGGCAGCACTTTAAAATACACGTTTGCGTGGAAGATACTGTTTCGCATGTCACTCTTCAACAGTGTATGTTGGTGATCTATATTCATACACAAAGAGCTTTCTCAGTCTTTAATTGTGGCTAGGTAATATTCCATTCTATGGATGTACCATCATTTTTTAAAGTGAAATAAAATTTACGTACAGCAAAACACGTAAGTCTTCAGCGGACAGCACAGTGGATGCCCGCATATGCATCTATCGATGTGAACTCTGCCTGAATCGAGAGCTTCCCATCACCCCGGAAGCTCCCCTGCATGGCGTCCCCGCCAATATCCCCATCGAGAAGTAGCATCATTCTGACTTCTATAACCTCATCTCTGTTTTCTTGTCTTTAACATGGGGGTGATCTCTCTGTCCCTCTACTGTGAGGATGAAGACCGTTCTCAGCAATCAGACTGCGGACATTCCAGAAAAGGTCGGCGTTCTAGAAAATGTCGGCATCCCTCTGAAGGGATGCACGGTTCCAGTGAAGGGCCCAGAGGCACCTTGCAGAGGGACTTCAGTCGCAACGACGTCGAACTCAGTCATCTTGGAAAGAGAAAGAAGGGGCTCCGGGTGGACAAATGGTGGGGAACCGGGAACCAGCTACCTTCGCATGGTCTGCAGTCGCTCACCGCACCTGACCGAGGGCGCTCCGCTCCAGGGTGAGTTCTGTGTGTGCTCACGTCCTCGTCAGCATCGTTATTCAGGAGAACGGTTCTCTTGTTGAAATCAGAACTTTTTGGGGTGAAAAACATACCCGCAGCGTTCGGATGAGGTCAGGCATTGTTCAGTATCTGAAGCCCAGAAAGATGAGTTAATTCTGGAAGGAAACGGCATTGAACTTGTACGAAACTCAGCTGTTCTGATTCGGCAAGCCCCGCCAGTTAAAAACAAGGATGTCGGAAAATCTGGGGCTGGCGCCTGTGTTTCGGAGAGAGGGACCGTTCAGCGGGTCGATGAACAGGATCCACGTTGTCCAGCTCCACAAGCAGCAAGATGCCCGGCGATTCCTCAGGCTCCTTTGTGATATTTTAGAGGTGCGGTAAAAGCCACGTGTTGATAAAAATGAAATAAAGTAGTGGTAATGTTGGAATCGACTCACTGGGTTGTTGTGAGGATAATGCGCGCGCCCAGTACAGTGCTGCCTGGCGCGTGGTGCTTGTCTGACAAAAGGTGGACATCAGGACTATCATAGATGAGTCCCTGGTGGGTGTTCTTTCTCCAGCCTTTGCCTGGGCTCTCCAGTTACCTCCAGATTCCCTCTCTCTCTCCCTCTCTCTCTCTCTGTCGTGTACACACACACTCACTCACTCACTCTCGCTCACCGTCTAGCTATGGAGATAGACCAAGAGGGTCATTGTGCAAAGCACATGAATGGCCCCATTGTTCCTGGGCTGAGTTCCCAGAGCCAGCCGGTGCAGCACTGACCAGGGCTGGGCTGTCCAGCGGGAGGTGCCCATGGGCCCCTGACCAAGGGCTGACCATACTTGGCAGGACACCCACTTTCCCTCCTTCCCCAGAAGAAGGCAGGAAAGAGCCCCAGTTTGGTCTGGGGCTGGGCAGGGGGAGCCGAGGGGATACCTGCTCTTCTCCGCATGGCCTCCTGGCTCCCGAATGCCAGGGGCTGCAGTCCTGCAGATGGTGCTCTCTGAGCTGGCACCTTGGAGCTGAGAGGCTGGGGGCAGAGGAGGAATGGAAACTAGTGAGCGAAGGGAAGTGGACACGGAATGCGTACTCATCCCTTCTCCCCTCTTGGGGTGAATGAATGTGGGGTCTGAGGGGGGAACCGGCTTGTAGGGACCCACCTGGAAGCAGGCCTTCCCTGCCAGGCGGTTCACACCTCGGGGACCGTGGCTGCCTCTGGGCCGGAACCCCTGGCTCAGGCTTCTGCATACTGGCATGAAGGTGAATCCATAGGCCTCCCGAGCTCCTCCAGGATCCCTCAGAGGTGAGGCCTAGGGACAGCCACTTATGTACTGACCGTATGCCTTCCCATGCCTGGCTGTCAGATGCTGAGCAGTGCCCGGTCTCACCCTGCTCGTCGCCGTCTTCCAACAGGGAATGTGGCAGCAGGGCTTCCCACTTTCTCAGTTCCAGCCAGGGTCAGGGAAAGGGTTGCTTTGGGGACCAACATGAGGTGAACTCCTATGAGTAAGAGGTTCTGAGGGATGTGGGATGGGGAGGGGGCACGAGGGCAGGAGGCAGAACAGGGAGAGATTTGCCTGGAGGCAAATGAGGGGACTGGGGGGCCCTGGGTCGACCAGACCAGGATCCAGACTTCTGGGGGCCTCAGTGTCCTCCTGCCTCAGTTCAGAGACCCAGTCGGAGTTCTTGGTGGCTCCTGGAAGCCTGTGTTCCTAGAGTCTGGGCCGGGGCCCTGGTGGCCCCCCATAGGCCCAGGGACATGCCATTCACTAGAGGCTCCCTGGGCCCAGGCACTGTCCCTTTTTCTCTATTGCTGCCAACTTGGGCACCTGTCCCACAGAGCCTGGGCCTCTACCTGTCCCTTGCCAGTGCTCAGCTGGCCTATGCACCCTGGTCTGAACTGTCGTCCCAGGGGCTGAGGCTTCTGTGGGCTGGAGCAGAGGAGGGAGCGCAGCCCTGCCAGGAGCCTATTTTTTCCGGGCCAACCTCCCTTGCCATGGAAACAGCCCTATGGAGGCCTGGGAATTACCCAGGATGGGAGTTTTAATTGCAGCCCATGATTCTGTTGCCTCCGCCCCCAAATCCCACTACCTCCCCAGTCCCAGGGCTTGCGAGCTTTTTAGTGTACCTTATTTTTAGATCAGACACAGGGTCTGTGGCTGTCTTAGGCCTGCTTTGCCTTTGGTCAGTCTGTCCGTCTCCTCGTGGCTCTGTGGCTGCGTTCCTCTGGGTCTGGCCTGGGTGGGGAGCCTGAGGCGGAAACCTCCTCCAGATGGACAGTGGCCCTGTGGCCACCTCTCCACGTCCCAGCAGTCGGGCTCTGGGAAGCACTGGGCAAGCGTTGGGCCCCAGAGCACCCCGTGATTTTCCTCAGACTGGGCCTCCAGGGGGCGATGGTGGCAATGCTAGACGCATGGCTTAGGAAAGGCCAGCTCTTCTGTTGGACCTCTCCCCCAGAGGGCAGCTGGAGCAGGCTGGCCTCTCCCACCTCTCCTTGCTCCCAGAAACTTCGGGGCTTGAATGAGACTCACCTTGGCAAGACTGGGCTGGACCACGTGAGGCCGGGGGAGAGGAGATGGAGCCTGGAGGCGGGGTTGGGGCCACCTTCAGTGGGCTGCGGGCCAACACAGCCCACTCCCGCCTCCCAGCATGGGGCCGAGCCCCGGGATGGCCGTGATGGTCTGGGCAGCAGACGTGTTGTGACTTAGCTACTTGCCAGAAGCACATCACTCGGGTTCCCCGTTTCCTTCCAACCACTAAGGTTAGCTGGCTACCCTCTGATTTACTTGGGGCATTTGGCTCCGTCACTGGGGAATGAGAGGGGTTGTCTATTGCCAGTGGTTCTAAGAAGTCCAAGGAGGAAGGCGGGAAGGGACCCCCTCCTCCCTGGCCCCTTGGCTTACGTTTGAGACCAGGGTTAGAAGTTAAAGCCGCCAGTTAAAGAGGTCTTGGGAAAGGGGGGAACAAGCAGTTAAGCTTTGGGACCTTGGGGACCGAGGGCTCCTGTGTTCGGGGAGATGCTGCTCTCCCAGCCTCTGGTGACCCAGGAACTGGGGCTCTTGGAGCACTGGGCCCCTTGGCCTGGACATCAGCGTCTCCACAGGGGCCGTAATCCGGGAGGCATGGAAGGGGGTGGGGGTATTCCCTCAGGTAGCCTGTGGCCTTTGGAAAATTCTAGGACAGGAGCAGACAAGTATGGCAGATGGTCAGTGGTGACTGTCGCTGATAGGCTGGTCTGGGAGCAATGCAACGTCCCTTTGGAGGATTCATGGAAACCCTTGTCATTGGGGCAGTGAGGTGACTTTTCAAGGGCAAGGACGGGAATTTTAGGGGTTTCGCCAAAAGGATGTTGTCTTTTGAATCCAGAAGCTGTCTAGGCCTGGCGACTCTGGGCCCAGTGATCCATGGAGAGCTTATGAGAAAGAAATAGGATCATACATATCTGAGGAATGGGCTTAACATCTGGCCTGAGGGAAGGTCCTCAAATACTTGTTTTCTTTCCACCACAGAGGAGTTTGGGTTCCTTGATTCACAAGAACAAGTATTCATCTAGAACAGGGCAGGGCTGAGGGATGAAAGACACGTAAGTCTCTTTTCTCAAACAGCTGGAGACCCAGCTAAAGGCTCAGCTCGCTTACTGCTGTCTTTGGGTAAGTCGCTTACCCTGTCCAGACAACAGTTTGCTCATCTGTGAAATGGGCGGGCTGGTTCAGCTCACCCCTGAGGGCTCCCCCAAGCCTGCTACTGAGTGGGCCTCCTGGGCGGCCGCCCCTGCACGTCATCCATGGGGAAACTGAGGCTCCAGGAGATGGGCGCACTGGGCCTGGCTTCCTCTGCCCAGGCTGTTGTGATGAGAACTTTTTCTAGATGCTGCGAGCTCTCAGGCCTGACGTTCGGGAAGAAGCCATCCTCCATGCAATGGCTGCCTTGTCATTGTCCCCCATGAGACAGGGGAAATTGAGGATCGTAGACACAGCTCTTAAATCAAAGCCCAGGCCATCAATCTCCCCAAGCAGACTGAAATAACATGGTGGGTGGCACAGCTGCCACTGCGTGAACAGGCAAGAGATATTAAAAAGCCGAAGCCTTGAGCCCCCAAGCCCCTTA